>CM037859.1:52572443-52577443 GCA_021292105.1 Anadara kagoshimensis
CAAGTCAACTTCAACCAGGGAAGTGAGACCGGTTGCTCCGGAAGGGTAAGCACCTCCTGTATAGCTAGCTACACCCGCCACGCGTGTAATCAAAATTATGTGAAAGGAACATGTGACGTCAAAAATATCCAGGGCAATCCTTGACACAGAGACATCAAACTTATCAACAATACTGTGATGACGGATGTAAAACTTTTTAAGGGCCTTAATAAGTCTAGGCTTGCAATATAAGTGAGTCAACAATTTATTTGCAAGCAGCCTGATTCAAATAAACAAGATTGCTTTTTGTCTTTGACCAGCATTATATAGTATACCTGGTATGGAAATCCCACGTGGGGTGCCCATGAGATGGGGATACTCTTTCCGGTCTAATTATATTGGGCATGACCATCTATTCGACAACCTTATAATTTTCAATATATCTGATTGCAATCCAATTATTACGCTCTATTAGCAAGTAACATCTGAAGTTGTTCATATCTAATATTCATTGGTAAGTTTGTTTTTGATTCATTGCTACCGAAATACTACATGTATTAGGAATATGATTATTTTTTGTTGAAATGATTTTGAACAAACCAGCCTCATGTGAAAGACATTTGTGATGATTTGCTAAATTTGGATTATTTCTTAAATTTACATGCATTTTGAATGATGATTATTTTTCATTTATTTAAAAAATATATAATGTACAAATTAAAATAATATTTATTAATCAATAACGATATTGATCAATACGAAAAGTGAAAAAAACTTTGCATGAATAAATGAAGGAATGCTTCAGATTTATAAGACAGCAATTTTGTTTTAATTACATACATACAAATGGTTTATACATACAAAGATTCTGTTAAGAAAAATGTAACAAATTAGACTGTTTTTTAAATGTTGTAGATGGTTTGATTTACATATACTGTATGTTATATATATAATGTAATATTTGTGTTTAAATGTTTTAGATGTGTTGTTTTAGCTATATGTGTATTATAGTTGAAAATCTCCATTAAAAACATTCGGACTGCAAAATATTTCTTTTTATTAATTATGTGAATTTTTCGACTTGATCATAATTTTTTCCTGTCAGGGACAATTTGGGTACATCTTGTTTATTTTCGCATCATGTAAGAAGACAAAAGGGATCTGTTATGGCTTTTTTTAATCAAAAGGCATATAACATTACATATTATGCCAATGTTAATTTACTAGATTTACTTTTATTTTCGGAATACAATTCCTCATCAGTAGTGCTTGCACCAAAATTGTGAAACAAAAATTTCTTCAAGGTCTTAGAAAAATATCCAAAGGACCAAAATATATTTAAATAAAAATAGCTAAGGAAATACTTTGCATGTGGGAGTATCACAGATTTTTGTTAGATTTTAACTCGCAGCAAAAATAAAAAGGTATATTTGTGACAGTACAAATATGCTACACATAAATGAGTCTGGGGAATGCAAACCGTCTTCATAAAATGTTTCATACATGTTAAATCCTAGCAGGAAACCAGAGATGACGACAGAGTCACCAGTCATGTCGTTGAAGAGTGTGATGTCTCTGTATCCAAAATTACCATGGCTATATTTTACGGCCAATAGTTCCTGTCATTCTCAATTTTGAATTTACACGTGGCGGGTTAACTAGTGATGCAGTAGGTGCTTAACCTTCCCAAGCGCCTAACCTCACTTCCGTGGTGGAAGTTCACGTGTTTAATGTAATAAACCAGTTTCAATTTTTTACTTTGTTTTCTGATTGTGATTTAGACATGGATTGGTATGTTTCCTTTTAATTCCATTACATGTACAGTCTAACCTGCCGTAAGGGCCACTTCTATATAAAGATCACCAGCTTATAAAGGCAGTAGAATTGTATCCCAATTGTTCTTCATTTATATTATTTGAACCTGTATATAAAAGCCACATGCCCATAAGGCCACTTTTGCTTGTTCCCCTAGGTGACCTTTATAGACAGGGTTTACTGTAAATATATTGTACTACGTTTACTGGTCAGTAATGGAAAAAAGTCCACTGATAAAACATGATCAATTATCGATTTATTGCGTCATTAAAATGTCTGTTCATCAAAATATAAGTAAAATACAATATGAGGAATTGTATTCCGAAACAGTGGTCTAGTGCTGTAAAATTAAAACTGGTATGATATGTAATACATGTATATGTAATATTTTTTATGTGTTTATACTACGTCTTGTTTAATGTTTGTTTTTGCTAACCACTGTTACATATTGAGTTTGCGAAATAAAGTTGTTGAATTTTTTATTTTATTCTGACAATAAAAACTCACTTTAGTTAACTTTCTTACATTGTTAATGCCTTACAATACCATTCGGATGTTCTTATGTATTCTTTGTCACATTTCACGCATACTGATTTAAGTGCCTATCTCAAAACATATACAACAAATTCTAACAACGTCTATATGCCCCTTCATCCCGTTAGAGTGACATCAGACGCAAATATTCCAAGACGTTAAAGATAAAAAATATAAGGGCTTAACATATTCATACAATTACAAACTTCACATTGATATACAATCGAAAACAAACATACTAATCCATGTCCGAATCACAGTCCAGATGCAAAGTAAAACTTTGGAACAGGCAAGTTAGGTTAGACATGTGAACTTCCACCAGGAAATTGAAACCGCGCTCTTAGAGAATTTAGAGCATTTTCATTTTCATGTTGTTACACCGCGATAACTACATAAAAATGCAATTCAATTCTTAAATAAAAAATAATTGATAATGTTTCCTGTTCAAATGTTTCATGATTATCCGGCCTCATTACCCTGGTGTAAATTTACATGTTAAGCTAAACGTGTCAGTATTTAAGGTTTTTACTTTGGTTTTTGGATTGTAATTTGAACAAGGACTAATATGTTTGTTTTGATTCAAATAATTATTACTAAACCTGTTTCAATTTCGCGACAGTAGACGGTGGTCGTTTCCACAAGATGAAAAACTGTCTATAAGCCAGCTTATAGGTGGCTTATAGGGGGCTTATAGAGGGCTTATAGAGGGCTATAAGCCACCTATAAGCCATCTATAAGCCGCTTATAGATGACCTATAAGCCATCTATAAGCCGGCTTATAGATGGCTTATTGGCACTCAAAATATAAGCCATCTATAAGCCATCTATAAACCACCTATAAGCCTTCTGTCAGTAGAAATAAATTTTAAGGATCTTTAATTTGGTTTTAAGATTTTTAAGGGTTTGTTTCAACAAAAAAATACAGAAAACAAATTTCAATATATATTATTTTAACTTTAAAATAATATAAATATATTAAAAATAATTATTACTTTCCTAACTAATTTCTTATTTAAAAAATATTTATTTTATTGTTATGAATTATTTTATTTCATTAATTTTATTTCTGTTTAATTTAATAATAAAATTATTTAATTGTAATTAAAAATTTTATTCTATTTATTTTTATGTTTTTTCTTTTATTTGTTTATCTTTTTATTCATATATTTATTTTATTTGATGTTATTTTTCCTGAAATCACATATAATTAATTACTATCACTCTACTTACTTAATTTTGCCCCAGCGGGACTTGAACTCGCGATCCTTGGTTCTCCTGACTACAGTCTGATTCTCAATCTACATCCTTATCCATTAGGCCACGGAGGACACGAACACATATCACTTATTTTAAATGTTATCAGTACCCAGTTATCTAAGATGTGATCACGTGACTAGCTCTTAAACTTTCAGATTTTTATAAATTATCAATAATAAATATATCTGATTTTAGTCATTTTTTTACATATTTATTATTTATTTATATATTATTATTATTATTATTATTATTATTATTATTATAGTTTGTCTTTCATTAGAAGAATAATTTTTAGGGTTACTGACCCAAGATATCAAAGGAAGACAGGAAGTCAAATCTCACCTGTAATATACTTATGTATCTGGCTGGCAGAGATAAATTATGAAGATCAATCATCGATCAGATGTTTGGTTAATATATATATTATTTATATATTCAATAATGCTTGAGATCAAAACTGTAAATTTTATTAAAAATTCTCCATTATAATATAGTTTTTTTTGTATACCGGTACTTGTTTTCTTTATTGGTGGATAATCTTCAAAAGAAAATATAGAACAAGTTAAAAGATAGAAATACAAGTTTCAATGTTATTTTGTAATAATCTATCCTTATATCATAGAAAATTAAAAAAAACCGAATGACTGACACTGATGTAATGGTTTGAGATTTCACATGAAATTGTTTTATGAGAGAAAGAAGAAGTGAAGTATTTTTAAACCGCATGAGAGAAAGTTATATAAATGATTTCATTATGTAACAAATTATAAAATTCTTAACGAGAGAGAGAGAGACTGGGGAGAGAGAGTATTACAAATTAATGTGTTGCTTTATGCCAATAAATACTATAATTATATATGTACCTGCGGAAATACCTTATACTGATATGTTTCTAGAGAACACTTTTTTCAACATACCGAACAACAGGATGTATTTATAACTTAAGTCTGGCATATTTGAAATCCGATTAATTTGGTTAATTTTCAAGATATTCAGAAATTTGAGGTGTCATTCTGAAGATCTCTGTATGCATATTACATCTATATTTTTATTTATTTTGTCGATATTTCTTATTGCAACCCGGTACTTTAGAGCCCACCTTACCCAAAATCTGTGTATAGAAAACGCATATGGTATGACACTTAGTTTATGTGATATTTTATTCTATTTTATTTTTTTATAAATATTTGAAAATACGGTATATATTCTATTATTATAAATAAAAATCTTTTTAATCGACGTTATACATATACTGATCGCATAGTCCAGTGGCGGATCCAGCGGGGGGCACAATGGGCCCGTGCCCCCCCCCCCCCCCGTTGCCCCGACTTTTGCCCTCTCTCTCACAGCTAATTGCCAATCAACCAGCGTAATGACCACTTAATTAGTGGTACTGATTAATTAATTCGTGTACA
>CM037859.1:54052482-54282482 GCA_021292105.1 Anadara kagoshimensis
TTTGGCCCCGATAATCACATTATTAATTTGTCTGTCATTAAGGTATTACTGATGATAATGATGGAAGTTAAGACAATTTTCTGAGTGTTGAATAAATCTTCTTTCACTAATCACATAGAGAATGGTTTAAAATATTGATTCCTATGTGTGTATATGATTTACAAATGGCACATATATCCATGTGAAATGAAAATAATTCCATACTCTGTATGGACCTTGCAGGGCGCAGATAATAGATCAAGTTAATTGCTCTGATCAAACTAAAAAGTCAAGCGAGGAGTTCGAATTAGTTTAATTTATTGATAAAATGTCATCTTTCTAGTTCCAACTACTTGGCGATTGTGAGTACACATCACCTAACTACTTGTTACAGTGCCAAAGTAATTTAAAAATTGTATCTGAGCCCTGGCTTTGGAAAAAGGAAGGTGATATCAAAAGGAGACCAAGTGGTTTTGAGACGATTCTTATATTGATTTGACTTCGGATTAGCACAATAAATCAAATGTTTGATGATAACTTTTTTACTGTCATAAATTCTCATAATATATACTTATCCCTTTTTACAGAATGCACAATTAGAAAAACAATATCAAGATCTCCTTAGAGAATATGAGAGTATCGAGAGTGAACATACAATGGAGATAGCTAAGTACAAAGAGGAGATAACTGTCCTTAGATCAGAAATGGAAAGCATTCTTCAGGAACTCCAGACTCTAATGGACGCTAAATTG
The DNA here is from genome assembly GCA_021292105.1 of Anadara kagoshimensis. Taxonomy (NCBI): domain Eukaryota; kingdom Metazoa; phylum Mollusca; class Bivalvia; order Arcoida; family Arcidae; genus Anadara; species Anadara kagoshimensis. Next base: position 54,053,214 of record CM037859.1, read on the forward strand.
TCACTGGAACTCGAAATTGCTGCCTACAGAAAATTACTTGAAGGAGAAGAAACTAGGTAATATATTTAAGTTAATTATTATACCCGAATCGTTGTAATTCAAAAACCAAGTGTATCTAAATTATATAAATTCTTGATATGCATTTTTGATAAACAAGGCTCGAATATATCATGGATCCCACCCAGGTTTGTGGCCACATATATTTGTCAAAATTTATTTTACCAGCTACTAGTCTGATGCCAATTCGATACCAGTAGCAAAGTGAAAAAGTATATTCTTGACCAGTTCCAATAGGCTAGAAAATTGATAATGATAAAAGAAATGATTTAGGTGATTCACTTTTCAAATCATCTCTTCTTTATTCAATGTTTGCCACATGACACAGTCGGGTTTGAAAGTTATTTAGCAGCTTCCAGGGAATCAGAATGGATATTTTGAGCCCTGGTTAATCTTGTATATTTAAGATTATCTATCTGAACTCAAATAGCTAAAAATCCTGATAATCGCTTGGTATAAACGTAGAGAAACATTTACAAATGAAATAATAAATCAATAAATGGTTAAAAGTCGTCCAGTGTCAGAGCAGAAACTAAAAATATTTCTGATTCTATCTTTTCTTTCTAAATTCCTGACTCTGTTTATAGAAAATTGAATATACAATTATATTTTGGACGACGATAAAGGGTTGATATATGGCGCGGATATAGTGGAATAGCTAGAATGCGTCACAGATTTCACCAGAGAGAGCCAATCGTTACAAAACCTGATAATGATGCCGACGAACGTGCATCTATTGATGCAGATAAAACCGAAAGGGATATTACTCCTGATGAGGAGGTTAAGTCCATTGTAGAGGATAAGTCAACTCTCGAAACCGAGATAGAACCGGAAACAGTAACAGAGGACGACAAAGCGGAAACACTTGTTGATTCTGGTATAGCTGAAGACACTGACGTGACCGACGATGCAAAAGGTGAACCGGAAGAGGAAGTTCAAACCGCTGCGGACGAAAAAGATGGAGGCGATAGTGAGAAAGATAAGAAAGACGTACAACCTGAACCGGAAGAGGTTGTAGAAGAATCTGTTACAAAAGAATCAGTAGAAACAACAGCAGCTGAACCTGAAATGATCGATAGCAAAACAGAACAAGAGGAAGGCAAAATAGAGGAGGAAGAGGAAGCTTCACAACCAGACGAACCTGTCCAAGATGTTACAGGTGAAACGGAACCTGAGGTTACAAAAGATGAATCGAAAGACGAACCTACAGAAACAAAACTCGATACAGATGGTGAAAGTGGCGAACAGCCAAAAAGCGAAGAAGTGACAGAGTCGACTGTCGACAAAACAACGAGTGAGCAAACGTTAAAAGAAACAGAATCAAAAGATGATGGTGCTTCGAAACCGGAAGCTACTGTAGAAGAAGAATCAAATGAGCAGCAATCAGAAGATGGCACAACAAGCCAATCAAAAGAAAAGAACAAATTAGTGATGAATCAAAAGAACAAACATCGAAAGAGTCGGATAGCACTGACAAAGAGGAGCAAAAATCAAAGCAAGACAACGAAACTGAATCAAAAGATGACTCAAAACAAGAGACATCAAAAGATGACTCAAAACAAGAGACATCAAAAGATGATGTCGATTCAGAAGAACAAAAAACAAAATCTGACGGTGATGAAAAATCAACTGACCAAGCATCAAAATCAGAAGGCGATGATGGTAATGACGAATCAACACACCAAACAGTAACTGAAAGTGATTCTAAAGCAGAGGCAACCTTGGATGAAACCAAAGATAAAACACAGAGTGATGCAGAAGAAACAAAAACATCAGCAGATGATACTACAGAATCTACAACAGAAAAACCAGATTCCGAGTCAAAATCAGAGGAAGCGCCATCGGATGAAAAGGCCGATGACACCATCGATGTAAGCAAAGACGACACTGGCGATAAAAGTGAGGCTCTAGAGAAATCTGCAACAGAAGCTACTGATTCAGATGCAAAAAATGCTGAATCAACAAGTGATGATAAAAAGGAAAGTGGCACTTCTGATAAATCTACATCAGAGGCTACTGTTACCGATAAAAACGTCCCCGATTCAGACAAAACTACCACAGACAAAGATTCAAAAGAGCCAGAATCCGCTGGTGGGGATAATTCCGAGACTGAAACGCCAAAAATAAAAGAGCAAGAGGACAAAACCGACGAAATTAAACCAGAAAAGATGACAAAACTGCTGTATCAAACATTGGTGATGGGTCTTCCTCCACCACGGTGCCACAACAGAATGGTGATATGGAAGGAGATGGCAATGACGATGGTATGTCTGTCTAGTGTGGCAAATGTGGCATATATGTGTTTAAATAGCACTTTCACCATTCGTTTCCTGAATTTAGCATGCCGTTTGCCTTATGTTGCATTATTTTGTGATCATCACATATCATACATATACATCAAGCTAATTCGCTTTTGTACCATGGTTTTCTGACAGGAATTATTCATCACCATTTGTAAGGATGCGCTACTCGGCGGATCCATATAAGGGTCCGAGAAAGAATGCCGAGGAAGCGGGTGGTCAAGGTAACACTACCCTTTTAGGGGACAATAACTCCGGGGCTGATCTTGAAACCCCATCAGATCAAACCCCAGAAGGTAGGTATGTCATTCTTGCATGATTTCATTTTTTGTAAACTTGTTTTTTATCGTTTACATGTTTTGTTCAGTTTATTTATATTTAGTTTATTTTGATTTTCAATCGAACAGAGTAGGACTGAGAAACGTTGTGGAACATGCCGTCAGTTCACAATCCAAGGGCGGTGCTATGTTGTCCGAGATGATTTCTGGATACGAATCTAAGGGTGGTGCGTACAACAACTTATAGAGGATATAAAATATCTACTAGTATATACCGCCCATAACATAGCACTTAAACATAATTAGATAATCTTATAATATTTAATTTGGGTTTAGGATAATAATATACTCATCATCACCATATATAACACTAATATATAACATTTTATTTATATACAGATCAGGTAATGGTGTAGATCCTTAAAATCAATCGTTCCATTATAGAAACTAATATCATTAGTATTACTTAAGGTGGATTTTGTAAACACATTTTTGGTCTTTCTATTTTTCACTTTTCAACGTTTTTGGATTTTCACAATTTTAGTCCGAACACTTCTGATAAGGAATTTTATTCTGAACTGACCGTCTAGTGCTGCAAAATTAAAATAATAAATAGAATAAAAATTATAATCTTAATCGCAATAGTTGTGTTTTAACACTAACGTGTTTTGTTACAGATACATATACCTGATGTTTAACTTTGTTATGGTTTTTTGATTAGTTGCTAATCCCAAAAGCAAAGTAAAAAGCATTTAAAACAAGTGAAATCCACAAAATACACAACAGACGAGAGAAGCATAGAAAAGGGCGGTTGTCAAAAGACAAAAGTCGTCACGTTTGTGATATGGCTCAAAATGTATCCTTTCTTATGTGTCACATAAATGGGATTGGTCAAAAGGATCCACGTTTTATTCAATTGATAAGGTTGTATTACAATCTTACAAGGCGCCATAAGTATATGGAAAAGCCTTAAAAATCCTAAAAAAAACCCGCCGGATATTTTATTAGAATTTAAAAACAACACTGAATTACAGTTATTGTAACTAAATATAATTAACTGTTCGATCTTATAAAATGGTAGCATTTTATCGTTTTGGTCACACAGTACATCATCTTTGCCTGTTATGGAATTTGTGATTCAAAAGTTTAAAAAATATGGTTGATACGCTTTCTTTTAATTCAGCTATATAAGCACATGTCCTAAAATTCGCTAATTGGTTGTATATAAGCAAATGTCCAAATATTAACACACTTATGTTGTTCTTATGGTTTAACTGACCAAATTTAATTCGCTGATTAAGTATATATAAGCACATGTCCGAAAAATACACAGCAATGTTATAGTTAAACTTTATATATCTTCACATATCAAGTACACATATATATAGTTGAAGCACTCAATTTTCATTATCATTTATTAACATTCTCATTATCATTTGTTGGTATATTAATGGGTTGCCTTTGCTTCTAAATGATCTATCTAACCCTAGTGTAGTGGTTTTAACGCCTGGTGGTGTGGTGGTTAACGTAAACGCTTTATTCATACTCGTAGCGCTTCATTATCATCATGCTGGCTTTTTATAAAGTTTTATTTTAACTAACCTCTACATTTACTTATTTCATGCATGTAATTTTTATAACTTATTTTGAACACTAGACATTTCATTTTAATTCAATATTGTAAATATTTATAATAACGTTGTTACAATGTCAGTTTGTAAACAAGTACTTGCTTGGTAACAGTCTAGAATCGATCTCTTTGTTATGTCATTTTTAATAAAATACAGACGAATTTAAATTGAATTTTAAATAAAATGAAATATTAATATTTTTAATTTGTTGATTATGTTGAAAGTTATTCCCTTCTTGATAGAAATGGGCAAGTGTTCGTGCGTTTCTAAAGACAATGGTGGCAAATCAAACTGCATAATTGTTTAACACTAAGTAAAAAAGGACAGGGGTCAGAAGAACGACTTGGCAATCCAATTAACAATCTGCTGATATAGTTCGCCTTACATACCTAAAAGGACTTGTTGAAATTAAATTGGAAAGTAAAACAGGAGTTTGTAAAAATTAAAATGGAAGGTTTAAAACAGATTTTTCTTCTCATTCACTATTGTATAGATTCATCCGTTAGCATGAAAATGATGCGTGGTGAAGTCTCTGCTAAAACAACATATCAACGTACATCTACTGGCCCTATCGCCATTTCTGAAGTGTGCCCTGAGGGTAAATTCCTCACTCTGGAAAACACATCTAGTGGAGCCAACAGACGGGTAAGTATAGAATAGCTCGGTATTACTTCTAGATTCGGTAACACGGGAGTTTATAAAAGACGTTTTAAAACTGTTTATTTTTAAGAGTAAATTATTAACTAGATTGCTACTTTTTCAATAATTCCAATTCAGCCGGTTTTGAAAATTAAACAGGCAACGGAACCAACAATGCAAATAAGAAAAGGATAACTCATATTGAGACCACTGATTATAATAAAAGTATTCCCGACTTTGAACAGCACTGTGTAAATGTCCAGTTAGTGATGTGATCATGGTAATATTGTAGGACCCTTCCTCAACCATTTCACTTATTTAACAACCAGTTTTTCCTAATTTTATACGCATATCTAAAACTAAAAGACCCTTATTTACTCAACAATGAACCAACAATCCCTGTGTGTATATCTTTACAATTTGAAAGATACAAATGTTTTTCTTATTATTTCTAGCAAAATATATATTAGTCAAAATATAATTCAAACAGCACACATCTCTTTGGATATATTTCATGGCATTCTATTTTAAATCATCTTTTCAGGAACTTAATCTTGATGGGTGGAAATTGAAAAGGGTTGTTGATGGAAAGAGGACACATGCATACAATTTCAGAAACTTCAATCTTAAACCAGGAAAATCCGTAAAGGTAAATAATATTGTTCTTTACATACATGTAAATGTTCGATGTCCACAGTTAGTCATTATTTTAAGAGAGTCTTGCATCCCAACAATATTTTGTATTATTTTTTTCTACCGGTATGCTTGCGGTTGATAAGTTTGTGTTAACTATTGATTTGTGAATAAGTTCAGTACCTTTGTCTTCATTTATAGTAGCCGAAAGCAACATTGGCTGCACGTTTCTGAGAAATCCTTTTTTCAAAAAGGAAATTGTTTTTGCAAATCTGTAAAAGTACTTTATAAAGGGAAACATTTCTAATCATTTTAAAATTAGACTTAGGTAAAAACCCATGTTATTGTTATGACTGACAGGCGAGTTACAGAAAATATAAAATTAGTGAGATGGCATTTCACAGAGAGGAAATGCAATGAAAAAAGCTTTGAGCCTGTTGGACTTCTGGCAGTTAATTGGAAGCACACAAGATGTATTTTGCCAGGTGTTAATCTAAACATTTTAGTGGTAGATCCTGCTAGCTTCCATAAGTAAAAACAATGTCCAAATTGTTATTGACTTTTTCTCTTTTTGACATTACAGATTGTTTGTCGTTCAGCAGCCTGTGACGCAGGTATTAACGATTTGGTAAACAGGGATGAAGAATCATGGGGTGTAGGCTCTGAAGTAAGGACCAGCCTGATTAACGACAAGGATGAGGTTAGTTTTGTTATTAAATGTTTGCATATGTAATGTTTGTTACATAGACCTCTATATGAGACCACATGTAATGATTGATCCATAATTACCGTTTATCATGTGACGTCACTCATTTTTTTTGCTTATGCATATATGTGTGACGACATTATTGGCTTCTGAACATTAAGCTTAGCATGTTCTGCAAAACATATTGATCAAGAACATTATTATATGAGGTTTGGTTGGAGATGTCAATCTAGCCAGTTATGATACCTTTATATGGCACAAAGTATGCATCTCTTTCAGTGACTACACGTCATTTAGCAGTTTTAACACCAATTTAAAGGATAAAAGTAATGAAATAAAGTAATAAAATCACGTTTAAAAGGCATATCACTCTTGCTATCAGTAGTCCTTGAAAACGAAGGCATAACAACATATATATGTAAAGTACGAGTTTACCTATCAGCCATAATAACCAATATAATTACATTTAAACTTCTTTTTATTTCAGGAGAAAGCAACGCACACACAGAAGACATTGTATAACTAATGAATCTCCTTGCACTGCGACCACTAGAGGGCGTTGTGATTTCTGTTCATTCAACTACTGCAATACATTAGACTTTAAATCGCTAAAGTGTGCTTCCGCTGTGTAACCAATTTGAGAATTCCATTGGATATCTTATTAAGCTTTAGATATATTAATCTTAGAATTGAGAGATGGTAGGAGTTCATTTTGAGTTTGTAGATATTTTTATTTGAACAGGCTTATTGTAGAAAGACTTTATTGTTTGGCTTAAGAAATTATTTGAATGAAAATTGCGATTTTAATACATTTATACAATGAAGAGATGTGTTGTGCCATTCTGCTACTTGTGATGCTGTAAAAGGTCACGTGATGTTGTTTCACATACAAAAGGGACCAGTATGGAGTTGTTTTTGTATATTGTACGATTTTAACATGTGTATGTTATTTTTTGATAAGCGGTATATTTATACTTAGGTTGTGAAACCAGTATGTTATTACAGAATGTTAATAGAATTGTTATAAGGCTTTTTGTACTTTTATAGTCGGTCCATATTTCATTTCTCTTTAATTGTTTTTATTTGTAATTCTGAGTACTTTCAGTACTTTGATTAATTCCTTATGAGAAAACCAAAATAAACAAACTATTGACATTTTTTTCGATTTCGCACAAGAAGCGGGAAATGTGGCTGTGATACATTTAGATTGTAATTAAATATTCATTTTGGAGAATATTTTAATGTCAAAAGCTACAAGTGTGATATAAAGCCAGTGTTTGTGTAATGAATTTTGATGTTTTCAGAATTTTGATGTTTCCAGTGACGCTTAACTTGCCAGTATCTTAATAAAGTTGTATTTTAAAAATACGTTTCTGTACTTTATCTTTTTAAGATATAATAACATGTTACTAATATATTCATAGTTTAGGCTAGTATTTACAATTTTACATCTTTTTCAACATCCTCTTGAACTATTACAACGTTTAACATAGGCTACCATGCCGTGTTGTAGACAATAATGCTAGTTGATAAAATGAATTTATAATGGTTTTTGACCAACCAGAAATTTTCACAAGTTTCTCAAATTTCAAGTCTTACTTGTTATGGTTGGTGTCTTCGTCATGAATACATATATCTTAAAGTAACATATTTATAACTGTAAAGGTTCTATATGTATCGCTATATAACTGATGCTCACCAGGAATTTGTTGATCGTTCTATCAGCACTTTCTGTACTTTGATTCGTTTTAATACATCAGTGTTGCAATTCTGAATTACAAAATCATTTTATCTTGATTTTTATCGATTTGCAACAGAACAATTATATAAAAATTAAGCATATTGAGACAATATTTTACAGCTTATCTCAAAAATTAATTTTAAATGATTTAAAAAAGGTTTTGAGAAATTCCATATTGAATTTTAACAAACCGATCACAATATCTTATGCAATACAAAAATATTTTTCTAACTTCAAGTTTATCCTAAAAATATATGCAAGTCTAAAAGCAATGATTATCTCTGCAAGAATATTTTCTGAATTATTGGTCTTTCAATATATGTTAAATGTCGTCAATGCACATTTTTGCCTGTGATATCATCTTACTGCTTTTAACTTTCAAGCATTTTTACCTATTAAACTTCTACTAATACTTCTGTGTTTGTGTCGTCATTTCCGGTTCCTTTAAATAATGTACGATTCGTCATTTCCGGTTCCGTTTTTTTGTCCTTTTTTTCCGACATTTTCGTTATTTGTTTTTCCTAATAAGTTTTAAAATAGTTTGTTTTGATATCCTAATTTTTATTTTTTAATTTATTTTGAAATAATTTTATATAATTTATCCTTTTTTCTACGAATACGTACAGTCCAAAATTTATATATATTTTTTTATTTTATTTTCCCCAATACTTGAACTCGATTTTAGATGATCTTTTCGGTTTTTGTAGTTATATATATTTTTAGTTGTATTGGGAAAATATGATTTTCCATCGTCTAATAAATCACTAACTCGTAAGAGTCTAGAAATAGCATTTATTTTACATTGCTAAGATATCCCGATACAAGTATTAGTTCCTGCTTATGGTGTGTCTAACTTTGCCAAGCTATTAGTGCGACTAAAAACCAAGGAACGCTATCATCTCCATGTTCACCTGCGCCTATAGGAGTTCTTGTGATATACTTGAGCTATGTTTTGTCCTGTTCTTAGTTTGTGGACCTCTAATATTTCATAAAATTGTTCATCCATCTCGGAATTCAATTCAAAGTCTCTTGTTTCGATTTTAAATGTAACATAAAATGACTTTGTACTTTACTTTTAACGTTTATTTAGTCAGTCAATCGGTCGTTATGGAATCTTCAATGAGAGAGCTTATTCTAGTCCATTAAACAATCTCCCGTTAGTACTAGCATGTTTAATGAGTAATGTTTACCTCCTCATTTTGTAGTTATCTCTGAGCAAGTAATATCTATTACGTTTTTAGTTTTTTTGATAAATTTATTGTTTTCTGTCTCCATGGCAACTGCATACTAAACTAGTGTTTCCTTTCCAGTTTCAGAAGTGTACGTCGGTGATTTGGTCGTCTGCTTGTCTGAGACTGGAATAGAAGCTATATATAACCCGGTGTTTACAAACAAACTGTGTACTTGTAGTAGAAAACCTAACTTAACAACTTATGCACTTAGCTTTTACTAACCTTATATGGGACTAGATATATCAACATTTAACTTTCACGCATGTGCATTAGCCAATTCTAACTATACAGAACGTGTATCGTGGTTAATGTAGCTGGCTTTTAGAGTTGTTTTGTCTGTTTGTATAACTGGCTTTCTCTTTATATAACCATTGCAAACAATTAACAAATTAGCACAAACTGAACCTTAGTAGATGTACAACAAGAACAAGACGAAACTGTAAACAAAGAACAACGGTCCAGCTGCTCCATGTTCCCAATCATATCTTGACAATTTTCCTTTAACTTAAAACCTGACAATTTTAGCAGTATATTATGGCACTGCAGACAGCGTTCAACAAAATTAGAATATAGCTTTAGTAAGGTCATAGCGAACTTCAAAATGACACCTTAAACTCGTGAGTATCGTAACAACTAACACAGTTATTCATATTTCAAAATTGTCAGATTTAAGTTGGGGAAAGTTTTAATTGACAAAGTCTCTCGCTCTAGGATCTGTCACGAGCGGGATTCGAGCCTCGTTTAAACCACTAGACCACCGAGGATCTCTTTTGTGTCTATACAGTCCAAATTCAAAGACCACTGGCTCAAAGTTTGATTGGTTCCGAAGTAACTAGCTAAGATTCAGTTTTGATAGTTTGAAGTTGCGGCTCTCGTACTGGCTTTTTGCTGTGCATTAATATAACATACAATATATAAAATATAAACACATACAGCTAATTCTATATGTTCTTATTATTGTGAATCACAGTTTTATCTCTATAAATGTCTCAATACCTAAAAGGAAAAAACCCTCAATAATGACATCAGAATTGACCTGATTACGGTTGTTCAAAGCTCTGTTGGCTTAACCAATTGGTTAGCCAAAAATTGTATTTTGTGTTTTAGCAAAGATTTCTGAAATTTCTGTTCAATATTTAATGTGCTCAGTGCTCATTATTAAAACTGTAATTTTATCAAATATTGTTTTAATAACATTTTGAGTTTTCACTAACTATATTTGATTAAGGTGATGAAGTTTTGAACGACTGTACCCTGGTCTGGTCACCATATGAGATCACTGAAGCCAAGTTTTCTCTGTATTTCAAGACATATATGGCAAAACAGCCAAGGTATATTGGAGTCGTGTGTCATTTTAAGGACACATAATACTTGTCAGAAATAGAACTTGTTCTATTCGGTATGTCAAGACATCAGTCATAGCAAAAATCACATATAGCAAGTCATATATGTCTTGAAACACAGTGAAAACTGGATCGATGCTGATCACGAAGAATAAGGAACAATTAACCATGTTTTGTCTTATAACATCGAAGCCTAAATATTACTTCACAAAAGTGTGAAATAATTTGATCCTGTTTCTCCCTAAAATAGAAACTCTGGGCGCTCTTGTGGCAACATGATTTCTAATTACTTTGAAACAAAACTTACGGGTATCAATATACCAACTCAGTTATAGCAAATGGGATGGAAGAAAATTTAAACCGAATGCAATTGTTAAATGTTGATCAATGTTGGAAACCTACGACTGGTATTCAATACAAAACTCTTTCATCACAAGCTGGATCAGCTGGTTAGAAGAAACCCGCATATGAGACCACTGATTTTAAAACAACTCTCGACCTTTTTCTATTAGGATCTACAAATCTCGGATAAATTGTTGGATTTCGTATCCGGATATAATCATAAAAAACAAACATCATATTCCCAAAGCAAAGTAAACACTTTTAAACTGGCAAAATTAAGTTAAACACGTGAACTTCCACCAGGACAGTGAGGCCGGGTGCTCCGGAAGGGTAAACACCACCTTAGTTAGATACATCCGCCACTTATATAATCAAGGGAACATGGAACTGTGCAGGGCGTCTTAATGATCCCGCGATTTGACGTTAATATAGTACAGAACAAACGTTACCATTACCGCCGGTCACTCTAAAAGACAACTGGTTCGATGACGTCATTGAACTCGGTTTTCTAATCACATTTCTTGTACCCGGAAATCAGAAAATGACGTCGGTCACATATGACACGATTTACCCTATTGTTTCTGAACTTCCTTTAAACAATAAATAGTGGAAGCCATGTATGGTTGCACTTTATTTTCCCACAGGCATAAATAGAATGTGTATACAGTATATAGACCTGTAAAAAGTTTAACACAAATAAGGAGTCGAAGCTCGGCTGTCGTTTGGTCGAGAACTGAGTAGTTGGTGGTTTTTAAAATACTTGAAGTTAATAGCTACCGAGATATGGGAAAACAACTGACGAGCAGCTGCCAAGATAGAGTTAACGAGTGGTCGATGTAAACTGTACATTCCGTAATTATTCGTTAGCAATGTTAAATTTTCGACAACCCTGTACTGTAACTTTGAGAAATAATCTGAAAGGTTAATTGTAGACAAAGAGTATTATCCATTTAATCGAAAAAAATTCAATCGGTCTACCATTGGGAAGGAAGTGGGTGTATGACGTTATGCTGATTGGAAATAACCGCCAGCTGCTTTCCAAATGCAAAATAATCTACAGAAGGAAATAAACTCGCATAGACAATTTATCAGTGTCGGTGACCTAGTCAACATATGGCCCCTTAAACTCCCAATTTCCTTACAACCAGCCATTCCGTGTCCAAATCAAAATCCAAAAGCAAAGTTAAAATTTTGAAACTGGCAAATTAAGTTAAACACGTAAACTTTCACCAGGAGAGTGAAGTCGGATGTTCTGGGATGGAAACTTGTCGACACGTGACCTCTTAAAATGCTCTCAATTCAACAAGCATATTCACGCATGTCCAAATCACATTTCCAAAAGCAAAGTATAAACTTTGAAACTGGGAAAGTAGGTTATAAGAACACATGAACATTGACCAGGGAAGTGAGGTTGGGTAGTCCAGAAGGGTAAACATCCCATGTTTAGCTAGCAACATCCGTGTAGGTCATATCAAACACTTAGATAGCTGTAAATTGTAACCTTGACCAGGGAAGTGAGGCCGGGTAGTTCAGAAGGGTAAACACCCCATGTTTAGCTAGCCACATCCGTGTAGGTCATATCAAACACTTAGATAGCTGTAAATTGTAACCTTGACCAGGGAAGTGAGGTCGGGTAGTCCAGAAGGGTAAAAACTCCATGTTTAGCTAGCAACATCCGTGTAGGTCATATCAAACACTTAGATAGCTGTAAATTGTAACCTTGACCAGGGAAGTGAGGTCGGGTAGTCCAGAAGGGTAAAAACTCCATGTTTAGCTAGCTACATCCGCGTAGGTCATATCAAACACTTAGATAGCTGTAAATTGTAACCTTGACCAGGGAAGTGAGGCCGGGTAGTTCAGAAGGGTAAACACCCCATGTTTAGCTAGCCACATCCGTGTAGCTCGTATCAAACACTTAGATAACTGTAAAATGTGACCTTGACCAGGGAAGTGAGGCCGGGTAGTCCAGAAGGGTAAACATCCCATGTTTAGCTAGCCACATCCGTGTAACCCATATCAAATACTTTTATAGCTGTAAATTGTAACCTTGACCAGGGAAGTGAGGTCGGGTAGTCCAGAAGGGTAAACGCCCCATGTTTAGCTAGCCACATCCGTGTAGCTCGTATCATGTAAACTGTAGGTACAATACAGGCCTGTCGAAAGTTGAACATTATGCTGTCTGGATTTTTAATAGTCCTATATATGTGTGAACAAGTTGAAAGACCCTTTATCGCCTCCTGTTTGATTAAAGATGTTAATCTAATCAGTTAAAATCCAACCAGTCTGCTGAATTTATTTTAGTAATGTTGCTTTCATTAACATGATCAAAGAGCTGCACGCTTCTGTCATTAATGCAGGTTGACCCATTCGACGGATTTATTTAATTTTTTTTAATTAAAAGTACTGAAATTTCGGGCTTTTTTGGTATGGAAATTGTACCAAAATCAAACACTTAACGACACAAAAGTACCTAAATGGCAATCTGGACAAATAAATAAGTTTGATTGGTCAGTCTGGGTTTCATACTACTTTATTCTTGACCGAATATATTCAGGGTATGGCTAACTCTAACAGTCGCGACCAGGAGGGAGGTTCAGGGGGTCCGACGACACACATCCCTTATTTCTCCGTGATATTATGCATGCGTGTCTCACTTGCTTAGATTGCATAAAATTGCGGGATTTTATGTTCCATTTCAAAAGTTCTCTGGGAAACATGCCCGAAGTCTCCACTGGCCACACTCGACGAAAATATGGACACTCCTCCTTTCCCAACTGTGATTCATCCCGAGGGTCGGGTCTGTTCACGTGACTGTCAAATACATGTAATATATTAATGAACATGCATCGTTATCGATACATAACATTCTTTGATATTTTTAATCTTTTACGGTTTTACTTCCCAACAATAAAATGCATTAACCAGGTGCACTGTGCGGCGATTTTTCAGCAGATTTAAAGTCACTTGTTACTCACGGATTTTCATATATAATCTTTTGTATTACTTCGAAATTGTCTTTTACTAATTGATATAATCAACTAATGGTAATCAACTCGAACAAACATACCAATCCATGTCCAAATCACAATTCCTGAAAACAAAGTAATTTGATCTTTTTGTTAAGCCCTCTCAGCAAAACATAAGCTTGTCTCAGGCGGAGTTTTTAAAATGTCGATGAAATCACTGTTATTTCAAAGAATTTGCCATGAACACTTAATTTTATACTCAGCTAAGGTTCTACACAAGATATCGTTTGTACACTAGAAATTGCTTTGTACTTTTAGCAAATATGGATGATCTTTGGCCGGGAGGATTTTTTCCATTAATTATCATCGGAACAACCTTTACATAATTATTCAAGTTTTTTATTATTTTTATTGACACATAACATGCTATAACCATACAACAAAAAAAGCATAGTATACAAATACTGACAGAAAGACAAAGAAAAGACGTTCTTAACACAGTTACAGATTTTATATACAAAGGGAGACAATTCACATATTTTGGGTGGTTACATTCATTAACTCGGCACACGTAGAAATAACTTGCCTTCCTGAAATTTTGGCATAGTAATCAAGAACATATACCTTCACATAATTATAAGAATGCATATAATCTGTCAGAATCGAATAAAACAATTTTTTTAAATATCTTTTACCGATACATTAAAATTGCAAATCAATACGTGATTGATCCGGGCTCCGTTTTAAGTTTTAGAAATTAGAACGCGCACCTGCTGAACCATCTCAGTTAAGTTGACGCTTTACTTATGATTCTGTTCTTTCTAATCGTTTTTTCGACTCCGATGTTTTAGCGTTAGACAGAGGTCGCTTTTTACAGTTTTCAAAAAGAAAAAAAACAACAAAGTATTGGCGCTATAATTTGTTGATTGTAAAGATGGAATACATAAAAGATGTTGGTACGACAGCGTTCCAAGCAGTCAAGGAACACCTACAGTTAGGCGGAGACAACCACTTATGGATTGTCTTTGGACTAGTAACCCTGCTTTTGTTGGCACCTTGGGGAGCTGATTTCTGGCTACAGGGGAACTGCTTGCTGATGATCGTTCAGGGTATCTCTATAGTGGTATTCCCTCAATGGTGGGGGAAACAGTTTGTAAGTTTAAGTAATAACTTTAAAAATTAGGTGTCAGATTAAGTAACAGATTTGGTTAATAAATTATTTACAGATTCAATCAGATTTTCTCATTTATGCAGTGCAGGGCCAACTTTTTGCTTGTCACAAATTGGGCTGTATTTCCAGATTTACTCCAGAACCACCCCCAACCCTATTAGATGGCATCAGAACTCCAGAGAAATTTACAACCAAAACCCTCTGGAATTCCAGAAAATGTTTTACAAACCTCTTTGGAATTCCAGTAAAATTTGGTATGGATGATACTGGAAATTATTCCAGAAAAGTGTAGAAATATGTTTGAAATGCCAGTAAAATTTGGTATATAAGATAGTTCTGATGGACCTCTAGCAGACGAATTTTTCAGTATAGTGGTCGCCATTTTGTAAGGCAGTCTATATTATTGATCTATCAATTTTAACCAAATTTGTAAATTTTTAAGTTACTGATTTTTCAGAGTAATCAGGATATCAATAAAGTTTCTGAATTTATGAAATCGCAAATGTTTTTGCTTTGATTTGGTATATTTTATAAGATTTTTGTCCCCATAACAACGATGTGACAATAAATCTTATACACCCTATTTCAGAAAGAATTAAATAAGACTCAATTTCTAATGTCTACCAAAATGGCCGCTACTTTACCTGTAAAGTGGACAGTGTGACATCACATGGGAACTATCTATATGATGGATGACACTAGAATTCCAGAATAATTTTACAAATCTTCAGTAAAATTTGGTACAGATGACACTGGAATTCCAGGGAAAAAAACTATCACAATGCTAAAAAATTCCATTTCATTTGTCATTGGCGCCCAACAAAAAACCCACGGAGGGGGTGTGTGTGAGATTTCCAAGGTGGGAAATCTCAAGATAACAGGGGAGGAATGTAGCGGGACTGAGCTAGTCGTGGTATTGTTGTGTTGTTTATGTTTATACATGTTGTAGATATAATAGAGGGATTTACTGCCAGACTTTCTGGTCCGGATCTTTTAGCCTTTTTGTAAAACGCTCGCTTTTCACCCGGGAGGGCCGGGTTCAATCCTCAGCCGGGGCACTCGGTGAGGAAGTGGTTTTTTTCTGGTGTTTCCTTCCTCCTGTTACATTGGTGATGGTGATGTTGACACTCTATAGAAGTATGAACTTTGTTGTATGGTCGTCATGGCGATTACACGGTGTGACATACTTCCTATTACAAAATAGTGGGGATAAAATTGTGAAGTCCAGTCTTCTGTGGGCCATGACTTTGGTTTGTATAGAAACATTAATTATGTCCATCAGTGTTCATTCGATGATTTTTGGGAGGTGTCATTTTAAAATATCTTTCCTGTAAAGCACTATATTATGTGTGTAAAAGGAGGAAGAAAACATCTGCAAAAAAAAAACTTCCTCACCGAGTGCCCCTGCTGAGGATCAAACACGACCCTCTGGGGTGCAAAGCGAGCATTCTACCACAAGGCTAAACAATCCAGAGCAGAAAGTCTGGCAGTAAATCACTTCAATATATTTACTACATACAACACTACAATACCACAACTAGCTCAGCCCCACTACATTCCTCCCCTGTTATCTTGAGATTTCATGCCTTGGAAATCTCGCACAAATACTAACACTTTTGTTGTTTTTATTTTCTCAGGCTGAGGGAGATGTTGACACTCTACAGAAGTATGAACTTTGCTGTATGGGTGTCATGGCGATTACACAGGGTGTGACACTATTACTAACTCTGTTGTTGTTTTTATGTTCTCAGGCTGAGGGTGATGTTGACACTCTACACAAGTATGAACTTTGTTGTATGGGTGTCATGGCGATTACACAGGGTGTGACATACTTCCTATTACAGAATAGTGGGGATAGAACTGTGAAGTCCAGTCTTCTGTGGGCCATGACTTTGGTTTGTATAGAAACATAAATTATGTCCATCAGTGTTCATTCAAGGATCTTTCGGAAGGGGTCAGTTTGAAATATCTTTCCTGTAAAACACTATAGCGTATTATACACAATTATACATGTACATGTATTTGTTGTTATAACATCAGTATTTAAATTTTTGCATTCGTGTAATATTAAATACAGTCCTTTTAGTAAATTTTGAAAGAGAAGACAAGCAGCCAGTATGGAGAAATATATATTGCAAATCACAAAATGATAACTTAGTAGAAGTAGATAACAGACTTAATCCAAATCCAAAAAGGAAACGGACAAGTTTGGAACTTAGTAGAAGTAGGTAACAGACTTGATCCAAATCCAAAAAGGAAACAGACAAGTTTGGTTGCCTTGCTGGCCTTAATGAAAACCACTGTAAATGTGACTCTAAAGGCCTTAACAATGAGATCATTTTGCAAAATAAGGGATCAATGGCCCCATGAACCCCCTCCTTCTAGAATAAACACTGGTCCATAGATTTTGGCATCTTCTAGGTTTCCATAAATTTGAAATAATTAGTAGCCAAATTTCCAAAATTTGTGAAAATATAGTCCTTTTTAAAGGAAACATAGCATCTTTTGAAACATGATTGCTACATTGTTTTATATTTATAATGAGTCACCATTTATTCCTATTTTGTTTACTACTATAAACATTTTTTCATAGCGTTCCTCTTTTTACTCTATCACCACCTATTAAATAACTTCTATGCAAAATTTTATTTAAAAACATATTACCAGATTTTTTTTTGTTTAGTTAAAATAAAAGCTTTTAGTGCAGAGTAAATGTAGTTTTCTTTAAATTTTTATCATGTACAATATATATTTTAGACATCAAGATATGACTGTATGACCATTTAGGTGGTAAAGACACACCCATGGTTTTTAACACCCTGGCATCAAATTGTTAATGACCTATAGTTTGAACACTGACTTGATTGAAAAAAAAAATAATGCATTATGCATGTATGTTAAATTTCTTGAACACAACAGGCCCCGTAATTACTATATAAATAAATATGAGAATCATATTTTGAGGGTTTTTTTTATATTTTTAGGAATTTGTTGCCATTTTACCATTAGATCTGAATTATTTCATGAATCCAGGAAAAGATGCATTTAAACTGAAACAAGAGGTATGTCAGTCTATATGATATGTACATACAGTGAGTCAAGAATTGAGATTAACAGGGACCAAGTAGCCCATGATGGTCCCCAGAAATTTGTCTGGGCCATCATAAAGAATTTTGTTATGTGTTGCTATTGCAATTTCTCTCGAAAAGTGAGCTGGACCCCTAACTCAAAATTGTCAAGCTTTATCCTTGACAGTCATTCAATATCCATTGTAATCTTTACATCTCTAACCGACCAAAGGTGTGCTTCTAAAGAGCATACCATGGTTTCCACACATCAGGAAAAAGTTGGGGTGTTTTGTATTTCTTTTTCAAGAGTTACATCCCTTTGAAATTTTAATTATGGTTTTTTCTTATCTGGTCTACTCCTCCCACACTTCTTAATTGAACAGAACATATAACAAACTTAAAATCCTTCCCTTTAACATGATACTACCTAAATATTGTATGTCGCTTTGTACTTTGCCATCATTGGAGTTTAATGACAACAATATAAATAGCATATCTTGCTCTGCCTAGCAGCATTCTTGTCTTGAATTGCATTAGAATGTCCGGGGAAAATGGAATTCTGTCGGGGAATTTTTAATCAAGTCAAGTGTGGGAACCATGCATACATAATACTCCCATTATAGACGTTGTAAAAATACAGAGTTCAGTAATGATGTTTAACGTCCCAGTCAAGAATATTTCACTTATATCGAGACGTCGCCAGCTATAGGGAATGTGTCGAAATTTTGCCTGTGCATTGCGCTGATGGCATTACAGCAGGGTTCTTTAGCGTGCCAAGCCTACCGTGACATGGGACCTCCTTTATTTTAAGTTCCCATCCGAAAGAACCATGACTTTGATTTTGTAATGCCAAGTGCTTGGCGAAAGAACAGTCACTACCCATTTTCAAGTCTTGGGTCAGACCTGTGGCACCTGTGTAGATAATACTCTACATTGATAATTTGGTAAGGGATATTTACATTGTAATTACATTTCTTTGAACAATATGTGGTGTTTATCTTGTAGATGGTAGCCATTGATGGTCATTTTGCTGTGTTGTGGGCGATTATAAGCGCTTTCTACGCTTTGTCGGAGCAGGATTGGGGAGGTTATACAGAAGTGTTCTCTATAAAGAGGAATATTCACCTGAGAATTGACTTTATGATAAACTTGACCAATGGCCTCCTGGCGTTTGTCTTACCAACAGTGGCTTGTAAATTCCAGGTTTGTATACAAAGGTTTGGTATACAAGTACTATCTCTAAAATCTGACACTTAAATCAGGACCGCCATCAGTGATGCTTGCATAAATTGAGACCAGAAGTTGGGCCCATTCTAAAGTCCAAAATATGCAATTGTTTTAGTGATATTTTCCAATACATGTTAAAATAAAATCCAGAACCACACTGTAACTTTAATGTTAATATTTCAGTATTTTCTGGGGTTTTCATTTTTTTTTTGGGGGGGGGGGGGGGGGGGGGGGGGGAGGGGGAAGGAAATTGTGATTTACTGATTTAAAAATGTATTAAAATATTTAAAATTTCATATTTAAGTTACTTGAACTTGTAATCACAGTTATTTGATTTCCGTGTATTTGTTTTTATTTAAGAAGAGAGATATCTTTTTAAAAGGCAGTAGCTAATCCATTGACACTGAGGAATTTACTGACAACCAAAGTCTATAAGTTTTTAATCAATTGGAATGAATGTAATGGCAATTATAATAAAAAAAACAACAACACTAGATGATGTTATCTGGCTACTGGATTTTTGACATCCCCATTTCGAAAAGTTCCAAAAATATTATGTTGTTCATTATTAAATTTGATTCATACTTTTAACAGATTAAACAGAAATTGTCATCGGTACATGTGTACTTGGCTCGTATCATGGGTATTGGTTTTATACAGATGGGAATCACCAGTGGTCGAGCATCAAATTTCCTGAAAGACGGGGACAAGAAACTATTGTTATTTTCACATGCCCTGGTAAGTTTTCATTGGCAAACAAATTGACCGTTAACCTTTACACATGCCCTGGTAAGTTTTCATTGGCAAACAAATTGACCTTTAACCTTTTCACATGCCCTGGTAAGTGTTCATTGGCAAACAAATAACTAATTTACCTTTAACCTTTTCACATGCCCTGGTAAGTGTTCATTGACAAACAAATAACTAATTTACCTTTAACCTTTTCACATGCCCTGGTAAGTTTTCATTGGCAAACAAATAACTAATTTACCTTTAACCTTTTCACATGCCCTGGTAAGTGTTCATTGACAAACAAATAACTAATTTACCTTTAACCTTTTCACATGCCCTGGTAAGTGTTCATTGACAAACAAATAACTAATTTACCTTTAACCTTTTCACATGCCCTGGTAAGTTTTCATTGGCAAACAAATAACTAATTTACCTTTAACCTTTTCACATGCCCTGCTAAGTGGTCATTGGCAAACAAAAACTAATTAACCTTTAACCTTTTCACATGCCCTGGTAAGCAAATAACTAATTTACCTTTAACCTTTTCACATGCCCTGGTAAGCAAATAACTAATTTACCTTTAACCTTTTCACATGCCCTTTCTTTTCCATTCTAGAACTTGCTGGAACTTAATTTCAATATTAGCAGAGTTATCTTGACTAGGATCTAACCCACCATTTCACTCCCGCTAGATTAGGTATTGACACTGTTGATTACTGGATAATTTCACACCATTACAGATTACAGATAACCATTTTGATTTTTTCCCTTAATTACGACAATACAATTTTGTATGTAAAATTTAGGCAAACAAAATCCTGTTCTGGAAGACTAAATCCTTTCTGTTATAAAACTGGCATAAATCTGGTTTGTTAGCTCACCTGGCCTAAAAGGCCATGTGAGCTTTTGCCATCACTTTGCGTCCGTCGTTGTCATCGTCGTCGTCCGTCCGTCGTTAAACATCAACTTCTCAGAAACCGCTGGGCCATTTGCAACCAAACTTTGTCACAACAGTCCTTGGGTGGTCTACTTTAAAAATTGTGTCCGACATATCCGCACCTAATCCAAGATGGCCGCCAGCGGGGACCATAGATTAACATTGGACCCTATGGGAAAATATGTTCAAAGATATTTTTCTCTGAAACTACTGAGCCAATTGGAACCAAACTTGGTCACAGTAGTCCTTAGATGATACCTTCTGAAACGGGTGTTTTTTTAAGTCTGCACCTAATCCAAGATGGTGGCCAGCGGGACACATAGGTTAACATTGGACCCTATGGGAACAATATCAAAGATCTTTTTCTCTAAAACCCTTTAGCCAATGGGAACCAAACTTGGCCACAATAGTCTTTGAATGGCCCCCTTCAACATTGGGGTTTTTGAGGGCTGCACCAAATCCAAGATGGCCGCCAGTGTGGAGAACATATTTTAACATTGGACCTTATGGGAAAATACATTCAAAGATATTTTTCTCTGAAAATACTGAGCCATTTGGAACCAAACTTGGTCATAGTAGTCCTTAGATGGTACCTTCTGAAACCGGTGTTTTTTTAAGTCTGCACCTAATCTAAAATAGCTGCCAATACGAAACATAGGTTAACATTGGACCCTATGGGAACAATTTCAAAGATCTTTTTCTCTAAAACCCCTAAGCCAATTGGAACCAAACTTGGCCACAATAGTCTTTGGGTGGCCCCCTACAACATTAGTGTTTTTGAGGGCCACACAAAATCCAAGATGGCCGTCAGTGGAGAACATATTTTAACATTGGACCCTATGGGAAAATAGGTTCAAACATATTTTTCTCTGAAACTACTGAGTCAATTGGAACCAAACACGGCCACAATAGTCATTGGGTCTTTACATTTGGTATTTTAAAATAACATCTGCATTTAAAATCAACTCCTGTGAAACCACTTAGCCAATTGCAATGATATTTGGTATGTATCTTAGTCTTGGAGAGTACATGTCAGTCTGCCATATGACTTTTTTCTTTGGCCTAAACTTAACCCTCCAGTGACTATGTTGAACTTTTTGGATTAGGTCAGTTTCTCTGAATCTCAAATACTACAAATGGTAGGTCAATGATATTTGGTATATAGCTTGATCTTGGATAGTACATCAGTCAGACTGCCTTATGGCTATTGTCCTTGACCTTTATTTCATGGTCCATTGACCAGTTTTTGGATAAGGAAAATTTCTTTGGTATTATACATGAAAAGTCGATGATACTTGGTATGTATTGTCTCAAAATTTTGAAATATGGTTTAGTTTTGAAAGGAAATAATATTGAAATTTTGTGATAGAAATAAATATTGTGTAGTAAATTTCAAGCATTTATTTAAACATAAGACAATCTGTTGATTTTCATTCTGCAACAACTCTACCTAGGTGAGCTATACAGGCTCCTGGGAGCCTCTAGTGTTATTATTGTAACCACTATTTGTTGAATTTTGCTTGACGTTGCATCATCAATTTTTCAGCTTTCATGATGAGAACTACTTTATTAATCTCAATTGATTAATCTTTGAACATGCTTGTGTATGCATGTGAAGTGCGAGTGTGTTTTATGGTCTGCCTTGTACTAACATACACTCACGGCGACTTTAAGGTTAGGTGGTAAAAACTGTGGCTGTAAGTGAGGTGGTAAAATACTGTGGCTGTAAGGGAGTTGGTAAAATACTGTGGCTTAAGTGAGGTGGTAAAATACTGTGACTGTAAGTGAGGTGGTAAAATACTGTGGCTGTAAGTGAGGTGGTAAAATACTGTGGCTGTAAGTGAGGTGGTAAAATACTGTGGCTGTAAGGGAGTTGGTAAAATACTGTGGCTGTAAGTGAGGTGGTAAAATACTGTGACTGTAAGTGAGGTGGTAAAATACTGTGGCTGTAAGTGAGGTGGTAAAATACTGTGGCTGTAAGTGAGGTGGTAAAATACTGTGGCTGTAAGGGAGTTGGTAAAATACTGTGACTGTAAGTGAGGTGGTAAAATACTGTGGCTGTAAGTGAGGTGGTAAAATACTGTGGCTGTAAGGGAGTTGGTAAAATACTGTGACTGTAAGGGAGTTGGTAAAATACTGTGGCTGTAAGTGAGGTGGTAAAATACTGTGGCTGTAAGTGAGGTGGTAAAATACTGTGGCTGTAAGTGAGGTGGTAAAAACTGTGGCTGTAAGGGAGTTGGTAAAATACTGTGACTGTAAATGAGGTGGTAAAATACTGTGGCTGTAAGTGAGGTGGTAAAATACTGTGGCTGTAAGGGAGTTGGTAAAATACTGTGACTGTAAGGGAGTTGGTAAAATACTGTGGCTGTAAGTGAGGTGGTAAAATACTGTGGCTGTAAGTGAGGTGGTAAAATACTGTGGCTGTAAGTGAGGTGGTAAAATACTGTGGCTGTAAGGGAGTTGGTAAAATACTGTGACTGTAAGTGAGGTGGTAAATACTGTGGCTGTAAGTGAGGTGGTAAAATACTGTGGCTGTAAGTGAGGTGGTAAAATACTGTGGCTGTAAGGGAGTTGGTAAAATACTGTGGCTGTAAGTGAGGTGGTAAAATACTGTGGCCGTAAGGGAGTTGGTAAAATACTGTGGCCGTAAGGGAGGTGGTAAAATACTGTGGCTGTAAGGGAGTTGGTAAAATACTGTGGCTGTAAGTGAGGTGGTAAAATACTGTGGCTGTAAGTGAGGTGGTAAAATACTGTGGCTGTAAGTGAGGTGGTAAAATACTGTGGCTGTAAGTAAGGTGGTAAAATACTGTGGCTGTAAGGGAGTTGGTAAAATACTGTGGCTGTAAGTGAGGTGGTAAAATACTGTGACTGTAAGTGAGGTGGTAAAATACTGTGGCTGTAAGGGAGTTGGTAAAATACTGTGGCTGTAAGGGAGTTGGTAAAATACTGTGACTGTAAGTGAGGTGGTAAAATACTGTGGCTGTAAGTGAGGTGGTAAAATACTGTGGCTGTAAGGGAGTTGGTAAAATACTGTGACTGTAAGTGAGGTGGTAAAATACTGTGACTGTAAGGGAGTTGGTAAAATACTGTGGCTGTAAGTGAGGTGGTAAAATACTGTGGCTGTAAGGGAGTTGGTAAAGTTATTTATTGGCATTACAATGAGGTATAACTGCATTTACATTTATTTTATTTCAGTGCTACATCAACTTACTTGTCATAATGGTTTTGTTTCAACTGTTGACATCGACCTTCACCTTGTATCACGCTCTATACGGAATCCCCATGGTGGTCATAAATATGGGCAATGCTCTTATTGGATGTGATGCTCAGTTCTGTCTCGACGATGTCAAGTCTAGAGCCAGAAGATTTCTCAAGTTAAAGTCTGAATAGAAGTCGGATCTAAAGTAGGGCTAGAACGATTCACTGCCATTTATTGTTCGGTTCTGTTCACCTAGAACGTTTACAGAATTTCGGTTTGGTTTGTCTTTTAGTCTCAGCTAAAAAAGATGACGTCATAAACACCGACCTGCCGCTCAAACTAAAAAATGCTCCAGCAACATACTGTTCCGTACAGAATGGATATACTTTTGTTTTGAAGGCGACGATAAAAATAAATCAGTGTATAAAATATGCTTTACATGCCATTTTCTACTGTTACAAATAAATATTCAAATCTATATGAATCTAGAAATGACATTCCTAAAAAATATGCAACTTTTACAAGCTATTTAAATTTCATACCATATCGAAAGTAATTGTATTATGAAACATATTGTACTGTAGAAGGTGTATCGTTCTAGCCCCAATCTAAAGGTTAATAATCACATATACTCACTAGTGATATGAAAATTTGTATCAGTTTATTGTTGCAAGTTATTTGCATACTATGTGTTGTTTAATGAGAATCAGTGCAAATATAAATGAATTGTATAAAAATTTACATGGAAATAGATGAAATGCAACATGACATAGTTAAAATGAGGATGAGAGAAATCATCAGTGCCTTAAATTTACTGCAATATTATAATGACATTATCTTATCCACATGTAAATTTCATTGATATTCAGGGTTTATACATACACACGGCATTCATTATTTCAAGTTCAATCATTTTTAGTTTTTTCTGCTCATCCATTTCATATAACATATTACCATGATTATGTCAATTTTTGTGTAAGTAAAAATTATGTTTAACAGTTTTAGCTTCCATTTTAGTTTATTCATAGTTAAAAACAAGATTTTAAGTTCAGTGAATCATACTTGGCTACCCTTACGATTTTGACTTAAGTTGTATGAGTTTTAAGTTAAAATTAAGACTGTCTTTGAAGCTAAAATTACAACCATATGAATGCCAGTTAAATCTTGAGATTTGAAAAAAATTGGCCTTTTCATATTGGGTTCATTCTAGATTTAACTCTGTGCTGTTTCACTGTTCATGACTTCAAGATTTAGGAGTTTATTGTTACTTGAGGTTTTGTTTGTTGCTATTGTTTTTACATCTACATGTACATGTAGTTTGATAAGAGTGCTATATTCATATATAAGCAAACAACATTGACCTGTCTGTTTGACCTTTTAATAGGAATATTCATATATGAAGATCCACCCAATAAATGGGTAGTATTATGATTCATAGTGTTAATACATACACATTGCATATGCCTACTCTATGGACAGAGTATTACTCATGATGTAGAAGATGAAACAAACACCTGACTTTCCTATACATAAATTAACTGATCCATGTTAAATATTTAAATTAAAGGTCAAACGGACAGGTCAATGTTGTTCACTTATACAATGGAATGTTTTTGTTTCAATGTAGTGGATATTGTGATTGTTAATTGTATTACAATGTAAAATAATAGTTTATACAATTTGAATTATCATTACAATGTTGAATTATAGTTTCATACATTTGGTTCCAGAAAATGTGAATTATTTCTAGAGAAAATTTAGATTTCATGGATAGTAGTGTCAAATTATCAGTGGGGTCATCTTTCTAGAGAAATCAAGATTTCTTTGTAGAGAAAACTATACATGTAATTTGACACAAATCCATCAAAAGAACATCACACCTAGCTATCCATGAAATTTAATTTTTTAAAGAGAAATACCCGATAAAGTCGTAACATACTTTTACATCAATTTTTTAGCTAATGTGCAATAATTCACTGATACAGAAAAATCACAGCCATATTTTCACAGTACTTGTACTTTATATTAATTAGTTTTATTTGAACGATTTTCGTGATGTACTTATGAATTATAAAAATTCATATAAAATTTCATACAGTAATTTCCATAGTAACAGGACATCAAATCATGGCATGGATCTCAAAATATCAAAAAGATTACAGTTCATATTCTCAAGTAAGATACATTGTTAGACTATGTATGTCATAATAAGTTTTTAGTGTTTTACAATTACAGCCATTTTAGACTCTTTTTATTGTTATATACCAGAAATTTTTAACATTTACAATATTAACACAGCACAGGTTGACCCTATGTTTCAAATGCTGGTAGCCAAAATCACAACTGGCTACTTAATTTCTAAGAAATTCCTTCCTTAAGTAAACTTGTTTAGCAAATTTGTGAAAAAATACTTTATAAAGGATTATATTTTCACAAATTTCAGAATTTTGGCTACTAATGATTTTAAACCTTGTGGCTAATTAGGGTTGCTATATATATATATACATGTATATACAATGTATCATTTATATAATTTTTAGACCCAGATTTTGGTGTTTTGGTAGATACAATGTATATATACATTTAGAACATGTAATCATGTAGAATAACATGTTTAGATTTTTATAACTACAGCATTGTGGCATCTAACACAGGCAGCTATTTTATAAATAAACTTACAGCTTGTATACCAGCTCTCTGTTTAGTTTGTCATAATAAATTGAATCATATATGGCAGTCTTAGGTTTATGACAATACCAGGGTCGTGGTTATATTCTGACTCTAGAGAGTGGTCATCTCTTGACTCTCACACCTTTCCTTCAGGGCCTGGCTCTCGTGAGAGGGGAGGCAATGTTGTAGTGTTAGGTACATGGTAATAGCATTTATCTAGTTATTCCTAAGCAGAGAGTGGTATTGTCTCTAGACCTTTACCCCACAGGCTTTGATCAGGAAGGCAATGCCCCGGGGGAGGGGGGGGCATAGTGGTAGTTTTAGGTATATTGTCACACAAAGACATGTTGGAGAGTTTGACCTTCACTCCACAGACTGCCACTCCATGAGATGTTGGACACCTCAATGTAAAAATGTTACCGGTAGGTATATAGTGTGTAACAGGCTTGGGTGCGAGGGAGTTTCGCTTTATCTTCATTCAACAGAACCCCAGACAGTTACAATTGAGACAATAGGTGTTACACATACATGAACTTGTAAGCTAGTGACATTCCACTAGACTTGGTCTGTTACTTGCATGTCACATGTTCTGTCCAAAGTCCTCTCTGTAATACCACTTGATAAAATCAAAAACAAACATACTAATCCATGCCCGAATCACAATCCAGAAGCAAAGTAAAAACTTTGGAACTGACAAGTTAGGTTAGACACATGAACTTCCACCAGGGAAGTGAGGCCGGGTGCTCCGGAGGGTAAGCACCTCCTGTTTAGCTAGCTACACCCGCCACGTGTGTAATCAAAATTGTGTGAAAGGAACATGGAACTATGAGACGTCAATTATATCCAGGGCAATCCTGGACACAGGGACATCAAACTTATCAACAATACTGTGATGACGGCCATAAAACTTTTTGAGGGCCTTGATAAGCCTAGGCTTGCAATATCCCCGAGTCAACAATTTATTTGCAAGCAGCCTACTTCGTTGTACAAAGTCCCCGTAGTGGGAACAAGCTCTACCATAGCGTATTAATTGGGAAGCAAATACACCATAAGCAGGTATATTGCTGAATAAAAAAGGAGAGTTGACAATAGAAAAATTTAAGTCATCACGTATGTCATAAAGTTTCAAATGTAGTCTTTCGTGTGCGTCATAATTAAGGTATAAGTCTAAATATGAAGCAGAACTTGAGGAATCAGTCGTGTCTTTTGTTTCAAGCTCACTAGGATAGATGACATTTACATAGTCTCCAAATTTAGGATTGTTAAGAGACAGAACGTCATCTATGTAAAAGCAATAAGTACGCTGAGGTTTGAACACACATAGTAGACTAGATTTTGTAGTCAGTGGCATGTCACTAGACTAAATCTTATCACTTGTGTATAGATCATGTGTTCTATCCCGAGTAGTATCTGTAATATAAAACTTTTTATTATACCTCATTAGAAATATACGATGCTATCTGTAATTTGATTGGATCATGTGATCAGGGTGGAGAAAACCTCGTGTATCCCTCTGAAAACATCATATTCCACCTCTTCAGAACACACCATGACGTCACAATGATATGACGTCATCGATGGAGAATCGGTCACGACGTTCTAGCGTTTGCCTCCGATGAGTTCCGATAGGAGAAAAAGCAATGACTTGGAAAGGGACTGGTGCTTTCAGACTGTCTTTTTAGCTCACCTGACCGAAGGTCATGTGAGCTTATGGCATAGCGCAGCGTGTGTATGTGCGTGTGTGCGTGTGTGCGTCGTTAACACCTATTTTCGACTTCTCCTCTGAAACTACTGGACAGTTTTTAATGAAACTTTGTCAGAAGTATATATGGGCCGGTGCAATTCAGATTTGTTCTTGGCGTTGCTATGGCTGCCATAACTAGGTCAAGGTGACCTAGGGGTGCAAAAATCTTAAAAAATCTTCTTCTCCGAAAGTACTGATTGGAGAAAAAATCTGATGTGATATTTGGCTTCTCTAGGGTCTTAAGCCTATAGTTTGTTCATTTTGTGAAATTCGGATAAAAAATAGGTTACGCGTTTTTGGGTTTAATTTTGAAAAAATCGTAAAATATCTTCAAATTGTTATAACTTGACTATTTGACCAGATAATGACATGGGGTTTTCAGTTTTGACATCTTCTTGTTAGTATCTTCAAAATGAGGCCAAGGTCAATTGTGAAGGTCGTGACCTAATTTTTTTTACCTTTGATTATAATTATTATCTCGAAAACCATAAATTTTGTGTATAGGCATGTATATTAGAATGTTGTAGGTATCGATACAACGATCATTTTGATGTATAGAAAAGGTCATGGGGTCAAAGGTCAAGGTCACAGATGCGAAACAATATTGAAATGGTTAATTATCTTGAAAACTATAAACATTTTGTATAGGCATGTATATTAGAATGTTGTAGGTATTGATACAACGATCATTTTGATGTATACAAAAAGGTCATGGGTTCAAAGGTCAAGGTCACAGATGTGAAACAATACTGAACTAGTTAATTTTCTCGAAAACTATAAACTTTTTGTATAGGCATGTATATTAGAATGTTGTAGGTATTGATACAACGATCATTTTGATGTATAGAAAAAGGTCATGGGGTCAAAGGTCAAGGTCACAGATGCGAAACAATATTGAAATGGTTAATTATCTTGAAAACTATAAACATTTTGTATAGGCATGTATATTAGAATGTTGTAGGTATTGATACAACGATCATTTTGATGTATACAAAAAGGTCATGGGTTCAAAGGTCAAGGTCACAGATGTGAAACAATACTGAACTAGTTAATTTTCTTGAAAACTATAAACTTCGTATAGGCATGTATATTAGAATGTTGTAGGTATTGATACAACGATCATTTTGATGTATAGAAAAAGGTCATGGGGTCAAAGGTCAAGGTCACAGATGCGAAACAATATTGAAATGGTTAATTATCTTGAAAACTATAAACATTTTGTATAGGCATGTATATTAGAATGTTGTAGGTATTGATACAACGATCATTTTGATGTATACAAAAAGGTCATGGGTTCAAAGGTCAAGGTCACAGATGTGAAACAATACTGAACTAGTTAATTTTCTTGAAAACTATTGATACAACAGTCATTTTGATGTATAGATTAAGGTCATGGGTCAAAGGTCAAGGTCACAGACATGAAATAATACTGAAGTGGTTCATTATCTTGAAAACTATAAACTTTTTATAGGCATGTATATTAAAATGTTATAGACATTGATACAATGATCATTTAGATGTATAGAAAAGGTCATGGGTTTAAAGGTCAAGGTCACAGATGCAAAACAATTCCCAAATGGTTAATTATCTCGAAAATTTTTGTATGGGCATGTATAATAGAATATTGTTGGTATTGATGTAACAATTATTTTGATATATAGATTAAGGTCATGGGTACAAACGTCAAGGTCATAGATGAAAAAGAATATTGTAGGTATTGATACAGCGATTATATTCATAATAAAAAAAGATCAAAAAAGATACAAGGAACATTTGGAACTGGAAGGTAAGGGTATAAGTTCTGCAAACCTTAAGCCGGACTGTGTATATTGTGTCAAATTTGACCTTTTAATTTGAATATTAGAATTTGACAAATACACTGTGATTTAGGTAAGACAGCATGTGTCATAACAAAAAACACCTAGTACCAGTAATATTATCATCTATCCTTATATATCTAATTTATAAAATTCATATATATATAACTCCTTAATTTCACATTGGATGTGTCTGTTTGGATCTTTAAATCAGTGTTTATATGGCCAGGGCAAACTTGACACACAATCTAGATAGGTGCAATTTATTTAGAATACTGGTGGATGGAGTTTGAGAAGGTGATCAAGTTAAGTGGTCACTTAAAATAAATTATTTAACCAAAAACCAGTGCAAGACATCATATTTATAAGTAGGAAAAAATATTTTAATCAATAGACAAGAAAATATACAAATAAAATTAATTGGAAATTAAAAACAAAACTATACATAAGAGAAGAAAGACACAAATATATAAATAAAGGGAGATAACTAACCTTTTAGTGTTACTGAGCATGTGCAACATATTTAATTAGTTTCCTGTTTCCTGTTGAAAAGGTAATAAGTCACAAGACCTGATTTCTCATGTAAAATAATTACTAATCTGTTGCTTCCTAAAATAAATTGGTAATATGATTAGATTTTCCTATATGTTCTCTTACTGCTAGTTGCATGTGACCCAGAAATGGTGTTTATCAACATTGAATTAGACCATCAACATGTTGACCTACTTAAAAGCAAGGGGGGGGGGGCTATCACATGTTTAATCACCAATTCTTTTATATTATTTTCACTGTACATATGACTCCTTAGTGACATTCTTGCTAATAATAAATAAACATTAAGCTCAACTAAAAATAAATATATCACATTCATTGAAAATTATATCAAAAGTCTGTTCACATCTGGAGAGTCCTGATAGCAGATTTTACATACCGTAGATCTACCGGTATTTTGAAATTTCTTCAAAGGTCTTATGGCTAATTGACTATTATAATCTGCTGCTCAGGTTATAATATTCTGCTCTTTTATAAAATTTAAATACAAACTTATGGTCAGGTACATAGACAACATATATAATCAGAATTAGCCTAAATTCAAGACAAAGAAATAATACTGATGATGTGTTAAATTAATAATACATTGACTTTATTCTACCAGTTGCTTTGACTACAAGTCTCCTAGTACTAACTAGTAGATACAAATTGTTCAGCAATCATTGTTTACACTGGGTCTAAATTCTGGAACATACTGAACGATATTGATTTCTCATGAATTGTAAGGTTTTTCATGTATGTAGAAGCTTGAATTAATTAATTTATACACAATTTAACATAATGGGATGGTTTGGTCGCGAAAAATATGACATGAATATGAACAATATCCCTATAACATGCCTTTGTTTGATACCCAGTGCTCCAACTGTTGTGTATAGTATCTGACAAATTATGTCATTTGAGCAAGAGTGAGTGAGTAAAGTAATGTTGTTTAACGTCCCAGTCAAGAATATTTCACTTATATCGAGACATTGCCAGCTATAGACAAAGGTGCAGAAATTTTATCTGTGCGTTGCGCTGATGGCATTATACAGCAGGGTTCTTTAGCTTGCCAAGCCTACCGTGACACGGGACCTCGTTTATTTTAAGTTCCCGTCCGAAAGTACCGTGACTTTCATTTCGTAATGCCGAGTGCTTGGCGAAAGAACAGTCACTACCCACTTTTAAGTCTTTGGTCAAACCCAGTCGGGGTTCGAACCCACGACCTCTCACTTACGGAGCGAGCACTCTACCAACTGAGCTACGACAATGGTCAATTGAGCAAGACTTTTGGACTTTGGTTGCAGTTGGTAATGTCGGGGGTCATTGTTATGCTAGGAAAGTTTGTGTTGAAGGGTGTGTGATGTTGCCCCTAAAGTGTAAAAAATATTGGCTTTAAATACATATCTTCCCAAAGAATATATACCGTAATCGGACGAATTTTAATAATTTCATTTTCAAGTGTCCGGTAACTTAGAGGAAATATGAAAATTATACACTTAAAAAAATGGGGGTGTCCGAATATTTAGAGTTGTCCGATATTTTGGACCCGATGTCTGATCGTAAGCAAAGTCTCGCTGCCCTCCCGGTAATGTTGTTTATTTTACAAAAAAGTTATATTTGAAGTGTTTGTTGACCAATAATCATGATCCAATGTGCAATACACATCGAGGGACGCCATTTTTTGTAAGTTAGTAAATTGCGTGATCTTAGTCTGTAATTCCCAACGTTTAAGGTTCACCGTGATCACACTTCGTCTTCTGTCACTGTCTACGGTCAAAATTTTAATAATGATTCATAATAGTCAAGAATATTTCTCACTCAAGAAAAT
Source organism: Anadara kagoshimensis (assembly GCA_021292105.1). Taxonomy (NCBI): domain Eukaryota; kingdom Metazoa; phylum Mollusca; class Bivalvia; order Arcoida; family Arcidae; genus Anadara; species Anadara kagoshimensis. The sequence continues at coordinate 54,086,009 of CM037859.1, forward strand.
TCAATATTTTTGTACGCTAAGAACCAGGACATGTATGAATGAGGTTCGGCGTGATCAATACAGTTTTTCTTAAAAAATCAAATTTATCACTTATGGAACAAAATAGTTTACAAATACATTGTTTTAAATCACATTTCAAACAATTTTCATCTTCAAAAAAAATACATTGTAATGTCTATCTTCCCGTTCTTAGACAGATAAAAGTATCGGAGGATCGGGAATTCCCATAGTTGACATGCACTGAATCAGAGGGAATTCCACGAGTTTTCTCATCCAATGAAATTCATTGATAACGTCACTTCCTTAAAAAATGTCTTTGATGTTGGATTTGTGTACCGACAGAACTTCTGGTCTCGTACAATGTTTCGTAGCCAAGAGTTTAAATTTCAATCAACTTTCACTTTCAAAGAAAATTAAAGCACTTAATACAGGTATGGCCTCATTGAGCTTACATTAAAAACGTAAATACATCGTAAAATACATGTCCTCCAAGTTACAATCATGACTCCATCACGCAAATACACAACGCAAATACACAACGCAACAGACGTATAAAAATAACACATTTCAATGTAAATTAACAACAAAACAACATAGTTTCTTGTTGTTTTATTCAATATTAATTATATGCAATATGTACCCCGTGTTCCGGGTGAGTTCCAGCAAAATCGTGTCCGGATTTAGATGCAAAAAATTGCCGTCCGAAATTAGAGGAAATTTGAAAATTATTGAAATTTCAAAATTGGGGTGTCTGAAAACATAGAGGGTCCGAATACATAGAAGGATTACGGTAATTTAAATGTTAACCATGACCATTTGGCTAGCGTCTGGAATTTTCATTCAGTATAACATTATACACAAACACTTAAAAATAACTTTTTATGATATAAACAACAAAAAGGTTAATTTCACTTATTTTATATGGAAATATACATGAAACATTCTTTGTTGCAGATCATTCACTGTTGACAGTGTCTTATAATATGGGGAGGGCATTGAAAAATTTACCATGGGGTGCATTGGCAATTATGATTTTATTTTTGGTGGGAATTTTATATGAGAAAAGGCCTTCTTAAAACAAATTTCATCTCAACATCTAGGGAGGAGGGGATATATATATATATATATACATTTAATTTATGGTTATAGTATTTAGCTAGGAGAATCGTTTCTTATTGTATGGCATTCACAATGGTGAAAGATTGGGCTTCTTTACTATGAAATAGTATGAAATAGTACGCATCTGAAATAGTAAGCCCATTGTCTACATCCAAAAATTCTACTTTGAATACAAAGGACAGAGTTAAGGTTTCTATGAAGCCGTTGTTTGGGTACACATCTTGATATAAGTAAAATAATCTTGAGTGGGGGAGAAAACCCATCTACCGTATCATAAATAAAGCAGGGCATATGTGTGATATTGACACTTTACTTGTTTCATAATTGAATTACTTCATTATTATTACAGTGCTTTTATTACTTTGTGTGCAATGGTATGTAATTTGTAATCCATTGTTATGTAAAGATATCATGCACTGGCAATACTCTTTTTTTGATATTTCAGATGCCTAGAAAGAAAAATTGGAAGAAGGGTGTGGTGAAGAAGAAATCCAGATTGACTGAGGTAGCGGACCTCATTAAAAAAAGCTCAAATGACATGACGCTTGACATGACTGAGGTAGCGGCCCTCATTAAAAAAAGTTCAAATGACATAAGTGCTCAAATAAAACTTGTCTCTGGCGGTTGCACTCGTCAGCTAGAAAAGGGCAAGGCAAATGAATTAGCAAATGAATTGGCAAATGAATTAGCAAATGAATTGGCAAATGAATTAGCAAATGAATTGGCAAATGAATTAGCAAATGAATTGGCAAATGAATTACTAGTATCAAATGATTTATTTAATGAATACCTTTGGACAGCAAATGATTCACAGAATAAATGCGTAGAAAATGGATCAAAAACAAATTTTCAGCCACAAAAGTGTAGACATAACCACACAGATGCTTGTTCGCTGTGTAGTTTTCGGTTTACCAAGCAGATGGATTGCAATTCTGGTATTATGCTCAGCAGTGAAGAAAAATGTCGTTATTGTCATATGTATGGAAAACAAAATAAACATTGCATATTTGCTAACTTTTCCCAAGGCAGTCATGAATTCTCACCATTGTCAAGAGACAGACAATGTACATGCAATGCTTTTGTATACATAATGTATTTCAAATCAACACAGTTTTGTTCATCACAAGATTTGGATGAAATTCTTAAGAAGGGTGATTCACTGTACAGTAGTATTATTTCTATGTTGAAAAGTAGGGGCACATTCATGTCTTATTTATTGAAGTATGGAGACTTGCCAGACAAATATAATGTGGGTTTCAACAAATATGAAGTTGTAAAGTTAGATCCAATATATGGAACAATTACTGACACACCTAACTTTGAAAATGCTTGTCCACTTAACATAGCTATACAAAACATGCTAGAACAAACTGGAAATGGCTTGATATTGGTAGGTGCATTATGTTCTGCCTTGCTAAAACATGAAAATGCATATTACTTTTTTGACTCTCATTCACATGGGATCAATACATTATCATCACCAGAGGGAAGAGCAATTAATCTTATTTTTCATAATTATGATGATTTGATTACATATTTGTATGCTTTTTATGATGGGCTTGGAATACCTTTTCATTCACAATTTGAAATATTACCACTTTTGATCAAAGAATCAAATGAATGTGAAAACCCATCTGCAAATTTGTCTGCCAGTCAGATCAGTGAATCTGTTGATCTTGCTTCTTATTTTAAGTTTCAAGAAGAAAGACTTGCTGAGAAAATGAAATTTACTGCAAACAGTGTGTCTTGTAAAATGAGAGAAGAACAAAGAATCTGTATACAAGGAAAATTATATGAGTTGTGTGATAGTTCTAAGAAAGTTTCTCATGTGAAAAGATTGAGTAGAAATGATAAAAGAAAAAAGTATATTAGAGAATATATGAAATTGAAACGTCAAGATATAAACCAGAGAGAAAAAGAAAGAGATTGTAAAAGAAAAGCAAGAAAAAACCCTGTAGTTAGAGAAGTTGATAAGTTAAGAACTTCAGTTAGTATGAATAAAGCTAGGGCTAATCCTGAATATAGACAGATTGATAAATCTAGAAACCTGAGTTGTATGAAAAAAGCCAGGGTTAATCCTGAATATAGACAGATTGATAAAATTCGCACATCAGATAGTATGAAAAAAGCTAGGGCTAATCCTGAATATAGACAGATTGATAAATCTAGAAACCTGAGTTGTATGAAAAAAGCCAGGGTTAATCCTGAATATAGACAGATTGATAAAATTCGCACATCAGATAGTATGAAAAAAGCTAGGGCTAATCCTGAATATAGACAGATTGATAAATCTAGAAACCTGAGTTGTATGAAAAAAGCCAGGGTTAATCCTGAATATAGACAGATTGATAAAATTCGCACATCAGATAGTATGAAAAAAGCTAGGGCTAATCCTGAATATAGACAGATTGATAAATCTAGAAACCTGAGTTGTATGAAAAAAGCCAGGGTTAATCCTGAATATAGACAGATTGATAAAATTCGCACATCAGATAGTATGAAAAAAGCTAGGGCTAATCCTGAATATAGACAGATTGATAAATCTAGAAACCTGAGTTGTATGAAAAAAGCCAGGGTTAATCCTGAATATAGACAGATTGATAAAATTCGCACATCAGATAGTATGAAAAAAGCTAGGGCTAATCCTGAATATAGACAGATTGATAAATCTAGAAACCTGAGTTGTATGAAAAAAGCCAGGGTTAATCCTGAATATAGACAGATTGATAGAGTGAGGACAATGAATGTTATGAAAAAGTTAAGACAAAGTAATTATTACAGATACAAACAACGGTTTAAATCTTTAACATACATGCGTAAAAAGCGAACAGATGCTACATTTAAAATGAAAGAAAAGCAAAAGAATAAACACAGCATGCAAAACTGCAGAAAGACTAGTTATGCAGTAAAAGAAACAATTGCTAAAAAGAAGAAACGTAAGGGAAATTCAATCTTAGATTGCATAAATGCTTTTAACAATGCTGTTGAAAAAGGATTTGTTTATGTATGTACTGTTTGCCAACAAACATGGTCAAATATCTCTGTCATCGAGCTTCAAGCCTCTAAACTAAACATGAACTCAGAAACTGTTCAAAAGTGTGTAACTGGTTATAAATCAGTAAACAACCAAGAATGGATATGTCGTACTTGTTTATCATCATTAAAAGAAGGAAATGTTCCAAAATTATCAGTTGCAAACTTATTTTCATTTCCTTCAAAACCATGTGAACTAGATTTACATCAACTTGAAGAAAGACTGATAGCCTTACGGATACCCTTCATGCAAATACGTGAACTGCCAAGAGGTCGGCAATTGTCTATCAAAGGAAATGTTGTAAATTGTCCAGTTGATATACAACCAACAATACAAGCATTACCAAGACAGGTAGATGATAATATTACTATTCCAGTAAAGCTGAAAAGAAGGAAAATGTACAGAAAAAGTGCTTTTGTAGAAAATATTCGTCCTAACAGAGTAATGAGAGCATTAAAGTGGTTGATGAAAAATAGTGACTTGTATAAAAATTCAGGAATTCAGATTAATGACAGTTGGATAGAAGAAACAAGTAGTTTAGAAGAAGATTCAAAAGAATTCATTGAAGTTCCATCCACTAAATTAGTGTCGGGCAGTTCTCTTGAATGTAACATTCATACCTCAGATACTGATGTTTCAGATAAAGAAAAAATGACAGATAATGATTTGTCTGAAGATGGCTATATATCTGATCATTTTAGTGAAATAGATGAGTCAGAAAAAGTAACTGGTAATTCTGATACACTCCTTGATTCTGTAGAGAATGGTAGTAATCATGTATATACATTTGCACCAGGTGAAGGCCAAACACCCTTAAGTTTGTATAATGATCCAAATGCAGAATTTTTGTCTTTCCCTACTATATACTGTGGCGATCGAAGACCAGACAATTCACAAAGAGTAGTCAAAAATGTACATTATAGTGATATTGTAAAATGGGAATTAAGATCAGTAGACAGAAGAGCAGCTAATAATGTACCCAACATTTTCTTTAAGCTCAAAAAGTTACAAATGAAACAAGTCACAGACAAGGTACAACTTGCCTTAAGGCGTTTTAAAAATAAAGGGAAAAAAATTACAGCAGGACAACTTTTAGATGATACAACTGTTAACAATTTGGTTAATCTTGATGAAGGTTATTACATATTAAGAACCCTGAGAAATTCACCAGCTTATCTTTCAAAGCGCAAGAAAGATGTTTTTGCAATGATTAGACAACTTGGACTTCCTACCTGGTTTATTTCCTTGTCTGCAGCTGACACTAGATGGATACCATTGCTAAAAATATTGGCTGAACTTAATAATGGCAGGGAGTATACTGAAGAAGAAATTAAAAACTTGAATTGGGAAGAGGTAACTTCATTGATTCAGAAAGACCCAGTAACATGTTCTAGGAATTTTCATCACAGAATACAACAATTTATGACAGTTGTTTTAAAAAGTCCTCTCAATCCTATAGGTGAAATGACAGATCATTTCTATAGGACAGAATTCCAACAAAGAGGCTCTCCACATATACATATGTTGATTTGGATTAAAGATGCACCAAAATTTAATGAAAATTCCATTGATGAAGTAACACAGTTTATAGATAGATATGTTTCATGTTCTAAAAAAGTTTCAGATGATGTTAAAGACTTAGTGGAATTACAAATGCACAAACATTCAAAAACCTGTAGAAAAAAGGGGAAAGCAATATGTAGATTTGGTTTTCCACAGCCACCTATGCTGACAACACAAGTACTTGAGCCATATGAAGCTGATGATGCTGATAAATATAAAAAGAAATATGAAGAAATACAGAAAATTTTAAATGAAATGAAAGAAGGAGATGATATAAGTTTTAGTAATTTTTTATCAGATGTTCTAAAAATAACAGAGGAGGAGTACATAAAATGTATCAGGAGCTCACTAACAGCACCAAAAGTATTTTTACAAAGAAAATGCTCAGAAATAAGAGTTAATCCATATATGAAAATAATTTTACCAGCCTGGAATGCAAATCATGACATACAGTTTGTTCTTGTAGGGATGTTATTTTTATAAATACTTCACCTCCAAACGAACGTACAAACTTGTTAAAAGCAAGAGAATCACTTGAACAACTTCCATCAGATTCCACAGACATTGAAAGTGATAACATCATCAAGAGGTATTCATCAAGACCAAAGCAGTTAGAAAATTGGTGTCTAGCAGATTATGCCACTCAGTTACAAATTCATTTCCCAAAAGACATTGTGAGGCAAAATATAGATTGGGATAAAAATGACGATGACATAGAGTTTGAAGTAAAAGATGATGAAGCTTCCAAATGTAACTTGTTTCATATTAAGCTAAAGAATGGAATTACAATAAAACAAAGACAGAAATCCCGAGTTCTGAGATGTGTCAGATACAGTGAAAAAATTGACCCTGAACACTTTTATAGAGAAAAATTGTTATTGTTTTTACCTTGGAGAAATGAAGAAAAAGATTTATTAAACAATTTTAACACATATAAAGAACACTATGATAGTTTAAAATCATTTATGATTAGCAAACTAAGACGGTATGAACATTTTGGGAATGAACTTGATGAGGCAGAGAGACAAGCTGGTGATTCTAATGATGAACAGTTTGATTTAATTGCACCACAAACTCAACAAGCTGAAAGTGAAGATTTAGATGAAGGATCAATTCAAAGCAACTGTTACATTCCTTTTGATCCAGAAAGACCTGTAGAAAAACAGCAGTATGACATTGGCTCAGATTTAGGATTGTCTTCATATACAGTCAATGACACGATTAATCCATCCAGACTACCCAATACAGAGTTTTATTCATTAGTTAGAAATCTCAATGACAAACAATCCGAGTTCTTCATTCATGTTGTCCATTGGCTTAAGACAAGAAATGAACCCTTGTATGCTTTTCTTAGTGGGGGTGCAGGTGTAGGGAAATCTGTCTTAATAAGAGCTCTGTACCAAGCATTACATAGACATTTGTATTCTAATGAAGGTGAGAACCCTGAAGATATTAGAATTGTGTTATGTGCCCCAACAGGCAAGGCTGCTTTTAATATCAATGGTTGTACTATTCACTCTGCTGTCAAAATTCCAGCAAATCAAGGTTTTACTTACAAGCCTCTTGATAGTGATACTTTAAACACATTAAGGGTTAAATACAAACATTTATCACTGATATTAATTGATGAAACTTCAATGGTTGGAAATGGAATGCTCAACTTCATAAGTGAACGCTTAAAGCAAATAAAAAATAACAAAAAACCTTTTGGAAATGTTTCGGTTATATTAATTGGAGACTTATTTCAGTTAAAACCAGTATTTGATCAGTGGATATTTGAAAATCTTGGTAATCATTATGGACCATTGGCATCAAATCTCTGGAAAGATCTCTTCCAAATGTATGAACTTACTCAAATCATGCGCCAAAAAGATGATGTAGACTTTGCAAATCTCCTTAATCGTTTAAGAGAAGGTAAACATACAGATGAGGATTTAAATGAACTCAGAAAGTGTTTGATCCACACTAACAGTATTCAGCTAGACCAGTCAGTACCCCATTTGTATACTACACGACAAGGTGCACAAACTTGGAATACAACAGTGTTTGAAACTACTAATACTGAAAAAGCAGTTATTATTAGTGTAGATGATGTAAAGTCACAAGACAAACCTGAAGTAAAAAATCAGATTTTAAAAAGTATTCCAAATGATCCTTCTAAAACATGTGGCTTATTAGCTAGCTTACCATTAGCTGTTGGTCTACAATATGATCTTGCAGTAAATATAGACACATCAGACGGATTGACAAATGGAGCAAGTTGTGTGCTAAAGTACATTGATCACAGACAAAATAATACTGAAAGACCAAGTATATTATGGGTGCAGTTTGCTGATAATGATATAGGAAGCAACTGGAGGAATACATATAAGCATTTATTTACAGAAAAAGTTGATAGAATGTATACACCAATATTTGATGTAAACCGTACTTTTAACTATCGTCAGAAACAGATTACTAGAATTCAATTTCCCTTATGTCTTGCTGCTGCAAAAACTATTCATAAAGCACAAGGTTCTACTCTAGATGAAGTGTTTGTTGATATGTCATCAAAGAGATCAGTGCCTCATATACATTATGTAGCATTCAGTAGAGCACGTAAAATGTCTGGTTTGCATGTTGTTGAACTACAAGAAGACAAGATATCAGTTGATAATAAAGTTCTGGAAGAAATGGAGCGATTAAGAACACAGCCATTTGATCTTTGTTATGTGCCCATTTACAACTTTGGAATCAAAACATTTGTTGTCGCCTTTAATAATGTGAGATCATTAAAACTTCATTTTAAAGATATCAAATGCAGTAAAAACATCATGGCTGCTGATGTCATTGCATTTTCAGAAACACGACTAAAGCCGTCTTTAAATAGTGAAGATATTCAATTAGCTGGCTTCAGGTTATTCAGAAATGATAAAAGAAGTGATATTTCTTCAACTAATTCATTTCATGGGACAGCAGCATATGTGTCTGAGAAAATTTTGAATAAAACTAATACTAGGGATTCAAAAATTCTTTCTTCAAAATGTGAATGTTTGAAACTTGAATTCCATTCTCCAAGTTATGGTTTAGAAATCATTATTATTTACAGCACTCCCAGTTGCTCTTTGGCAGATTTTAAAACCTTTATTCTAAGACAAATTTTACCGTTTACAGACATACAGAAAAAACTGATTATCTTGGGAGATTTTAATTTTAGCATTCAGGATGGTGAACACCCCCTATTTTTAAAATTTATGAAATCTACCTTCAATGTTGAGCAGAGTGTTAGTGGAATAACCACAGATTATGATTCACAACTTGATCTCATTTTCACTAATATACCAGTCCTACACTCGGACATAATTGAATGTTACTGGTCTGATCATAAAGTGGTTTATACTGCATTCAATATGCCAGCTTTTTAATGTAAATTTGAATGTACTTGTGGTTAATATTTAGCAAGTCATAAAACCCACAAAATATAAAATAAAGTTCAATATTTAGTGGAATTCAACACGTACCTGTCACCATGTTGTGGCAGATAGGTGACTTGAAATCCATTATTTATTGTATGGGTGGTTTGTAGCAAAAATGGGTTTCCACTCTCAACAATAATCCTCTGCTGTATAACTAGAACCATCCCAGGAGAGTGAACATGTGGAACATTAATGAACATGTTTCCAACAAGAAGAGAATTTAAGAACAGTTGAAAATTTCTCAAAATAAAAACCTATAATGCATCTAGTTATACAGTATTGGATTTTATATATTTATACAATGGTCCAATTCTTCAAAATTTTTCTTAATACAACAAACTGTTTTTCTTGAATACATTCAGGAGTCCTACCATTCCTATACATCCTATCTTTTCCCTTTCCTTTGTTTTCATATATATTATGGAAAACCTATTTCCTATATTTTCTTCTAGTTTTTCTAATGATAGCTTCAGGAATTTTGATTATAGCAGGTGTTTTCTTATCTAGTAAATAGTTGACAGCAAGATAAAGTTTTTTTTTGTATTTCTACAGCAATCAATGTACATTGAAATGTGCTCAGAATTTATTCTTCTAATGAACATTAATAAGTCACTAAAACACTGGGTCACTGAATGTGTAGATTGGAATGGCTGAACAGAAAGAAAGGAGGATATATATACATAACTGTTTATGATTTTAAGCAACACTACTATAATTTCCTAAAACCTCCTATAATTTTTCTCTAAAATCCCTTGTTCTTTCTAAATGTTTTGACTACAAAACTGGTAGGACTCCTGAACATCACAAGTGAGAACATTGTTATAACAGTTTTACAGATGCTTTGAATCCATGTTAATTGTGATTAAGAACAGTGAGCCTATGTTTTTAGAAAGTAAAACTGTATTGGGCATTAATATATACCATGTGTTACACAAACGACATGCATTAATGTAAAAAAAATAATTCAAAGCACTGTTAATTAATGAATATGCAGCATTAAGTCCTTTTATATACATGTATTGTATACAGGGTTCACACTGACTTCAATCTTTTTTTCTCCAAAACTTTCGCCAAAACTATTTTTTTCGCCAATTACAATTTTTTTGGGCCAAAGATATTTTCTGATCTAACTGTTATTTCTAGCGAAAATTTAGTAGAAATAAAATTGTCTAATACAATGCATGTCTGATGACATGAAAAACAACAACAGTTTTCTTGTTTAATTTCTTTTATTCAATGACAACTTTGGAACTTTAGTCAAATTCTCCAAGTCGTCAGTTGGCTTACGTTTTTTTTTTTTTTTTTGTGTTTTTCTCGTCAGTTGTATTAAGTTTCACCATAATTGCCAATAATCTGATTCCTTTGACTTCACATGTCCATTAATAAGTCTATCGTTCGTTTGATCAAAGATGAGGCACAAGCTTCGTGATTATCGAAAAGCGCTCATCTGTTTTTTTACAAGCTTCCAAAGATCTATCGCCGATAATAAATCGTTCTAAATTACCTGTGTTTATCTGTAAATGCGCTTGGGACACTATTCAGACACGGGTCGCGGCTTGATAAACACTCGCTGACTACGTTAATTAAATCTCGTTAAAGGATTAATCCACCTGTAATTAACACCTTCACATGTGGGCTTTTGTTAATTCAACATCATGAGCATGGCTTCGATGACCCAAATAAACACCCATTCGGAACTCACTGGATTGATCGTTTGATATACACATACGTGGAGACGGAAACCAGTTGCTTTACCAACTCTCTGCTCATGTCCGCAATGCGCAGTGGACCTGTTAATATAAACATTTTTTTTGCCATCACTTTCGCCAATGTTTAATTTATTTATTTTTCTCATTTTGCAAAAAAAGCGAACGGCAGTGTGAACCCTGTGTATAACTTGTAGTTAGTTTTGATTAAAACATCAATCAATACATTGAAATAACCTGTATTTATTATTATGCTATTTTATAAGTGTATGCATGCATTGTTGTAATATTTTTCTTGTACTTCTTGAAAATTATGAACATGTGAAAAATGTTAGTTTTGATTAAAACATCAAGATTCAATAATTTGAAATTGCCTATTTTTATAACTATGTATGTATGCATTATTGCAATATTTTTCTTGTACTTGAAATTTCTATTTGTATGATTTTCACTTTCCAATTTATTGTGCATTACTTAAATCTTTAGTTTCAATATGAAATTGTTTTCAATGATGCCACTTACATTGATTAACAATATTTCAATCGACTCAAACATTTGTTCCATGTTAAATTATATCGATATCTTTTATCATGAAACTGTTATTATAAAACAGAATATGTTAAATTATTTGTGGGGAAATATATTCTGCAACACTGATGATATTATGACAAATTTTAAACAAAAGTTTCAATACAAAATATTATTTGATGTTAATAAACCCCGAGTTTTGGTAAGTATAGATTCAGATGGTCACTGGAATTGGCAGTAACATGCTTGTAAACCATGCTGAATACATTGGTATTTATCTATGCTAAAATACCATTCAAAACATGGAATAAGGGCAATACACCAAATAATGGTAAGTATAAATTCAGGAGGTCACTGGAAATGGCAGTAAAATGCTTGTAAACCTTGCTGAATAAAAAAAAATCTGAGTACATTGCCCAAATCATTGGAATAATTGCCTCTTATGTTGTCATTTACCAGGGTATCATCATTATGTTTGTGTTATGGTATTACATGCCAATTTGCTCACAATATCATCAGACATTGTAATAAGTTACCCAAATACATTATTTTCAAACTTTAATATGATTACATGAATTTTGTAACAAAATTACACTACATGTATAACAGTATGAAGCAAATTACAAATTTCACAACATTGCATAAACAGAAGACAAATTTTATTTTTGTATTATTGTAGTCAGTACATGTCATATAATGACTTTATGTAAATTTACAGCATGTTCATTGTTTAATAAAAGTATTTAGTTAAATCTAACAAGTTTCCATAACTTTAAATACATATTGAAGTTGGCTACAATCGTTAATATTTTGTATTACATGTACCTAGTATTTAAGTGTGCATTAAATTATTTTTAACAGAAATAAAAAGATTAATTAAACTACATGTATTGTATTATGTATTTTTTTGTCTCTACTTTTGTAATATATTTCCTACTTGATTTGTTTTTGACACAAAAGAGTTAAAGTATGGCACTTAAAATAATCAAGTAGCCCAGACTCCTTCACAGGCTGTTAAAACAATTAAAAAAGAGACAGAACTGATAAATGTTTGATGGCCAAAAACAATAGCTGATAATGATAATGTTAGCCAAATATCTCTGATTTGATTGGAGGTGTTTATCTAGTCTGTCACTCTTCAATACACATAAGTGCATTCCACAACCCTTGCAAGTTTAGCAGAATTGCAAGCAAAACACATATATAAAACCATTTATACACATATCAGGTGAGCGTATCAGGCCCAATGGGCCTCTTGTTTTTTAATATTTTCTTTCTTTCTTTCTTATTACCATAGTTATCTTTCGGTATAATAAACAATTTATTGCCTTTGTTTGAGGGAGATATGAACATTTGTTCACCTGCAACAAGTCACATTTCCCTCGGGACTTCGCCCTCGGGAAATATGACTTGTTGCAGGTGAACAAATGTTCATATCTCCCTCAGACAAAGGCAATAAATGTATAATATCATATAACCCTCCTGTTTATTGATGGATAAAAAGGGTGTAATATTTTTCGTATACACAGGTACCCATGTAATATCACTTGATTGTGACGTAATCAGTTATCACGCTTCTGATTTACGTAGTGGTCGTGGCTATAATGACGTCATATGAAAACTGTGCCAGTCTGTTGTTTATTTTTTAGACTTTTGAAGACTTTCCGTTTCTTTGAAAAATAATTTTGATGCATTCGGAAAAATATCATGATTTAAACTTACATACTGATTATGTCTTTTTTCTAGGTGATTAATTTACTTTTACTATAACTAAATAGAACTATACTCTTACTTGCGCAGTTAATTTGGAGGTGATTTGTCTGACCTAGATAGAAATCGTCTGTTTTTATATGGCATCAAATAATATGTACATGTCATTATGCCTCGGTATTTTGAGTTGTGTGATATATAGAATCTTAGACTCGTGAGGGTTTAATATGAAATTTATTTAACTCGTTCAATAATTAAATATGCCACTCGCCAAGGCTCGTGGCATATTTAATTATTAAACTCGTTTAACAAATTTCATATTAAACCCCCACTCGTCTAAGATCCTCTATATATAAACTCACATTAGATATAGAAATCAACAACTGGAGAACACGTGCTTGGTAGTCATGACAACCAAAAAACTGTCCAGCTCCAATAAAATTATACTTTTGTGATAAAGTTTATCAGTTGGATTGACGAAGGTAGTTTGATCTCCGTGCACGCCAATTCCTTCCAACCTGCTAGATCTACAGTACTGAGTGACAGAATCTTGACAATGCTGTAACAACAGTGTCTCCATGCCAACAAAATTATTAAAATAAAAACAAAATAAATACACAGCGATCACATAACATAGATATCAACAAATTATTTAAAGTCAGACGGTCAGACCTGCCTTTAAGGCCACCTGCTTTGAAATTGTATCCCAATTGCTCTTTAATGTTATAATTTGAACCTGTATAAGAGGACCACCTGCCCAGAAGGTTATATATAGAGCTCAAAATATATTATTTTTTTGCCATTTCTTTTCTTTGTACGAATTTGATTACTTATGATTCGAAACTAGGACTATCTGAGTTGTTTTACGTATAATGACATGGTCTATTCTATGTCACATGCGACAAGTTTAAGGTTCTGTCTGATGAACGCATGACGCAGAGTGTTGGGGGGAAGGAACAATTGCACTCTGGTCTGAATTAGTCGAAAGGGATTCGAAAAACTTCAATCTAAGTTAACAATTACCTCCGTTATATGTGGTAACTAATTAGTTTCTAGCTATAGGCATTTATAAAACCGCTTAGAACTACTGCGATGTCGCCTTCGTGGCTAAGTACATGTTGTATGCCCCTAGTGTAAGTGGAGAAACGTGGTGGTCAAATGGTTTATCCACAGTGCATGTGGATTGACTGATTGTATTTGGTTTTACGTCCCAGTCAAGAATATTTTAATAATTATATCGAGTCGTCATGAGCTATAGGTAAAGTGGCAAAACGTTTTACCTTTGCAAAGCAATGTGAAGGGGCGTTTTTAACGTGACACGGGGCGTCATTCCTAAATACCAAGTGTTTTGCAAAAGAACAGCGACTGCCTATTTTAAGACTGGAGCAGACCCCAGCCGGGGCTCGAACCGACGACCTCAAACATACGAAGCAATCACTACCAAAGTTCTGAGCTACAGTGTAAATGGAGACTCGTGTTCAATAAAACGTCCACAGTGCAAGTGGTATGTTTTCAGTGCAAGTGGAGACGGGTGGCCAAGTGGTATATTTTCAGTGAAAGTGGAGACGGGTAGCCTAGCGGTATATTTTCAGTGCAAGGTGGAGTGGTAACCAAGTGGTATGTCTTCAGTGCAATTGTAGACGTGTGTTTATATAGTGTATCTACCGTGCAAACGAGACGTGTTGTCGAGTGATATGCCCCAAGTATAAGTTGAGACACGTGATCAAACGGTATATAACATTCTATGTGGAGATAAGTGGCTAAGAAGCAAGTCCTCGCTGTAAATTGACACGCGTGGACAAGTGGTATATAATTGATGCAAGTGGGGACGCGGTGTCATATGGTATATCCACATTGCAAGTGGAAACGTGTGACCAAGTGGTATGACCTTCCTGTAAGTGATGGCGTGTAGCCAAGTGGTATGTCCTAAGTGCTAGCGGAGAAGGCGACCAAGTGGTATGACCTTCCTGTAAGTGATGACGTGTAGCCAAGTGGTATGTTCTCAGTGCAAGCGGAAAAGGCGACCAAGTGGTATGACCTTTCTGTAAGTGATGGCGTGTAGCCAAGTGGTATGTCCTCAGTGCAAGCGGAGAAGGCGACCAAGTGGTATGACCTTTCTGTAAGTGATGGCGTGTAGCCAAGTGGTATGTCCACAGTGCAAGCGGAAAAGGCGACCAAGTGGTATGACCTTTCTGTAAGTGATGGCGTGTAGCCAAGTGGTATGTCCTCAGTGCAAGCGGAGAAGGCGACCAAGTGGTATGACCTTTCTGTAAGTGATGGCGTGTAGCCAAGTGGTATGTCCACAGTGCAAGCGGAGAAGGCGACCAAGTGGTATGACCTTTCTGTAAGTGATGGCGTGTAGCCAAGTGGTATGTCCACAGTGCAAGCGGAGAAGGCGACCAAGTGGTATGACCTTTCTGTAAGTGATGGCGTGTAGCCAAGTGGTATGTTCTCAGTGCAAGCGGAGAAGGCAACCAAGTGGTATGACCTTTCTGTAAGTGTTGGCGTGTAGCCAAGTGGTATGTCCTCAGTGCAAGCGGAGAAGGCGACCAAGTGGTATGACCTTCCTGTAAGTGTTGGCGTGTAGCCAAGTGGTATGTCCTCAGTGCAAGCGGAGAAGGCGACCAAGTGGTATGACCTTCCTGTAAGTGTTGGCGTGTAGCCAAGTGGTATGTCCTCAGTGCAAGCGGAGAAGGCGACCAAGTGGTATGTTCTCGGCGTTGGTACTTAAGCTTACACACTCTCTCTAAATTACTTTATGATCAGACGACAGACTGATACGATTACTCTTTTACGGTCACTATATAAATAAATACTTATGATATATATACATGTATTAAGAAAATATTATGCACAGTATTATATATATAAAACAAATTCTTAGGATTCTTTTATGGATAAGTTAATAATTTAATTCTTTTAAATAACAAGTTTTAACCAACTATCCCACGATTGACTGACCAGTGTACTTATGAATAATACGATCTGTAAATCGGATTGTCCGTATGTCACACTTTACTTAGTATATATATCTATGTGGTCAGTTTGAAGTGTAGATGATGTGTGACCATGTCTAAAGTGGACGGAGGACAGTTACAATTCTCTACGTTTGTATTATGTGGGATTACCGTGTCAGGACAACTAAGTTTAAACCCGAGGGTTCTGGAACTTCACTTACTGGGTCTGCAGAGGAAGGACGTTCTGGCTCTACCCACTCAGGGTATCCCGAGGGTCAGTAACAAGTTGACATTGTGTTTTAATCCAGAGTTGACCGTCATACCTACTAGGGTCACGTCTGATACAGGTAAGCAGTTTTATTTTTATATTTTGAGAGGAAAGTATTTTCTAAAATGTTAATTATAATCGAAACAATAGGATTGGTTGGATAAGATAATGGTGTTTATACCCCACTAAGGATTTTTGTGTTTATACTGAGGTCAGTTCCGAGACGGTGGAAGAAACCAGATTGCCTTTTCGAAAAAAAAAACATCAAACGTAAGCAAGCAAACTGATAACCTTTCTTACACTAGGATCCAGGCGCGAGTGTGACTCGGTTATCTCACGGTAGGCGCACTCTCAAGACCACTCGGCAACCAAAATCGCAAACCTAGCTCTCATTGACATGATATTGCTTAGATCCGAATCACGTTGGTAACGTCACGATATAAGTATATCTGGACTGTTCAGATAATCCAACTCCTGAATCACTAGCTGCAAACACCTCTGCCTTTCCTAGATGCAAACAACAGTTCCCGACTTTGGTCTTTTTTTTGACTGATTTGTTTTGTTTCTCATGCAAAATAATTTGATAAGTTGTGGCTTACATGTATATGTATATAGAAAGTATGCCAGGAATGTGTGAAATCCTCAATAAGGTGACAATAACGTACACGATTTCAATAACTTAATCAAACGTACGTAGATTATTATATCTTGTCCAAATAAAATTAATCCGTCATATATACTGTCATCCAGAAATTATACATGTTGAAAACTGGCCCCGCTTTCACAATCAATCCTTCACGAAGAGTTTCCATAACTTGAGTATACATATGTACATGTACATGTATAGCAAATTTCAAATCTTTACGATAACTTGTTCTTTTTTAAGCATTTCTGAACGTTATGGTTTCATTTTGAGGAACACTATGTATCATTTTTTGTCAAAAATGTTAATTTGTAGTTCCAATAAACATAGCCAAAGTTTGCTTAAGTTAAGAAAAATCTTGGTTAAGGAATGACTGTGAAAATGGAGCCTGGTCCCGGTTTCACAATCATTTTTTAAGATTCTATCGAATTATAGGCAAACAACATTGACCTGTCCGCTTGACCTCTCGTTTGGAATATTCATGTAGATGGGTCCACCCAGTACATGGGTAGTGTTGGGATTCGCGATTAATACATAAACAATGTGTGTTCCCATGATGCAGATGGAATGAACACTTATGTTCCCTATACATAAATGTACTGGTCCATGGTTACTATTTAAATTAAAGGTCAAGCGGACAGGTCAATGTTGTTTGCTTATACCTGTAAAGATTTCCCAGTTATGAGTGTTCATTCAGTCAGAATCAACCAATATAGGTTGTAAAAACAAATTATGGTTATGTTATTATCCATAAAACATTTTAAGTTTTATACTTAATATATTCCTGAATGAACCCTAAATACTGAACAAGTAAATTTGAGACACAATGAAGTACCGTAACAACTCCTAATTATGAAGCCCAGTTCCTAATGAAGTCCAACTCCTAATGAAGCCCAGCGCCTAATGACGTCCAATGATTGAGGCTTCAGGCAAGAAGTCTTGTTGGTATAACAAAATAACAAAATAAAATTAGTATTAAAATTAAACTTTTCGTCTGCAGCCTCAATCTTTCAGTGGACTTCATTATGCGTCAAAATTGCCAACGCCAAACGCCAAATAAAAATGTTCAGAAGTCATTAATTGTAAGGTTATTGAACTACCACTCCTCTGTAATAGTATGGATGGTGATGGATCTCTTGAGATACACAACACAAACACGACGTGTGTGATCCGACATTTATTCTATATCTCTATATGGGAGACAACTCTAATACAATTCCTATGTATACAAAGAGAGATAACTCTTATGACTATATTAATAGTAATACTATAACATCTCCTTTCTTTACATTGAAAATTGAGTTTGTATATATTATTTCTGACATTATTAAATTGTAAATAATTAAACAGATATATCAGTTGTGTATTGAATGTCAAAACATCACTGCGAATATCTAGATCACTATTAAATATATTGCAATCAATTAAACATTAAAATATTGTACAATGAAATGTCTTTTCAGTCTCTTAAAATAATGTTCAAGATTATCATTAATCTTTTCAAAACATTTATAATAAATGAATTAAAATTGTCAATAAAGTATTTTGATGACATGATTTCTTCTAAAGTGTCTTTGAATTATACATGTCATATTGAGCATTAATGGAATAATAATATCAAATACAATTTATAATCGAATCGTACATAATAAACAGAAAAACATGAAAAATGTATGTTATATGAGTAATAACATCAATTATATCAAAATGTAATCAAATTAAACATATAACAAGTAGATACACATGAAAAAATACATATATTACATGGAATTAATGATCTTGGGCTTAACAATTCTGCCACTGCGAGTAATGTATGGTTGTGAATTAACTTGAGAATGAATTGGTTCATACTTGACTACAGGGGGTGGTTGAACTTGATCACTATGTGACATGTCCTTGACCTTGGGGTCATCTTGAAGAATACCATATTTGACCTTTGGGCTATTTGTCAGTGTTTTGGAGGGGTTGGGGTTGTCATCATAGATTTTGTATGGTGGTGAAAGTGACATATCAAACTTTTCATTTGATTTGATTAAGTGACGACGGTTTCGCCTAAATATGCCACCGTACTGAGATCTTAAGGTGTAAGAATGATCATCATCTTTTCCAGTGATTATAGCAGGTTGCCATTTACTGTCATTCTTTTGGAATCTGACTTTTTCACCAACATTAAGGGGATTTTGGGCTTTTGATGAAACATTATAATATTTAGCTTGCCTTTGCTGGTCAAGTTTCATTGATTGGTTTGTTAAGGTTGAGTTCATGACCTTGGGTTTGAGCTGATTGGTAAGTGTAGGGAGAACTGATCTGAGTAGTCTTCCTTGAAGCAATTCAGAAGGGGAGTGACCAGTGCTTTGTAGAGGAGTATTACGGTATTCAAGGATTCCCAGATAAGGGTCCTTATTGCTAGATTTAGCCTTTTCAAAAATATGTTTCACAGTTTGAACTGTTCGCTCTGCCAGTCCATTGGATTGGGGGTACCTTGGGCTAGATGTAGAGTGTACAAAATCATAAGTCATGGTAAAATTTTCAAATTCATGAGAACTGTACTGGGGACCATTATCAGATATGACCTTCTCTGGTATACCAAATCTGGCAAATATAGCTTTCAAATGGTTAATGATAGCTTTACTAGATGTGCTATTTAGCTGTACAACTTCAAAGAATTTGCTATAGTAGTCAATAACAACAAGAAATTCTTTGTTGTCCCATTGAAATAAATCTGTGCCAACTACTTGCCATGGATAATCAGGTATTGGGTGTGGGGTAAGGGGTTCCTTTGGGTTAGAATTACGGTGGGTCATACAGTGGGGACATTTAGATACTAGGTCTTGTACATCAGCAGTAAGACCAGGCCAAAAAATGCATGTGCGAGCTCTTTTAAGAGTTTTTTCAATACCCATGTGACCAACGTGCAGGATTTCAAGAATGTTTTCTTGAAGTGCAGGGGGTATTAAGATCTTATGACCTTTAAGGATAAGACCTTCATGTAATGTGAGCTCTTCACGGTGGTTCCAGTATTCAAGTATAGTTGGGGGGCAATGGTTTCTAGTGTCTGGCCAACCATTGATAATGACCTTGATAAGTGTCTGTAGAGTGGAATCAGACTCTGTTGCTTTGCGGATTTCCTCCAGTTTGCGGTCACTGATAGGAAGTTGGGTAACAATGTGGTGAACATGAGCGTCAAGACCTTTAGAGTATTTTGGATAAGTCTTGGGCAATGACTTTCTGGATAATGTGTCAGCTACAGGTATCTGGGTACCTGGTACATAAGTGACATCTAGGTCATAATTCTGTAACTGTAAAAGCATTCGCTGCAAGCGTGGTGGTGCTCTATGCAGGGGTTTCTTGAATATTGGGGTTAAGGGTTTGTGGTCAGATTGTACTAAGACTTTTCTGCCATAAAGATATTGGTGAAATCTTCGGCAGCCAAACAATATAGCAAAAAGCTCTTTCTCAATCTGGGCATATTCTACCTCATTTGGGGCTAGAGATTTTGACGCATATGCCACTGGCTTACCATCCTGCATGATGGTGGCTCCTAGACCATATTTAGAAGCATCAACTTGTAAAATAGTGGGTTTATTTGGGTCAAAATAAGATAACACAGGTCCAGGACTAGAGGTAAGTAGTGCTTTGACCTTGTTAAACGAGTCAGTTTGAGGTTTGTCCCAAACAAACATAACATCCTTAGCCAATAACTGTCTGAGAGGCTTAGTCAGTCCAGACAGATTTGGTGCAAACTTGGATAAGTAGGTAATCATACCTAGAAATGTCTCTAATTCAGCCTTGTTAGCTGGGGGTGTCATGTCATGTACAGCAGCAACTTTGTCAGGGTCAGGTTTTATACCTTCAGAAGTAATAACATGTCCGAAGTACTTAACACTTGTAAGTCCAACTTGGAGCTTCTCCTTGTTTAATTTCAGTCCAATCTCATTGGTTCTTTTGAGAGCTTTACGGAGTGCCTCATTGTGTTCCTGGGCATTTTTACCAAACACCAGAATATCATCTACTAAGGCAATAACACCTGGTAGGTCATTAAATGTCTTGTCAATATTTCTCTGAAACAAGTCCTGTGAACAATTAAGGCCAAATGGAAGCCTTAAAAATCTGTACCTTCCCATGTGTGTATTGAAGGTAGTAAGGTAAGATGACCTTTCGTCAAGTTTAATATTCCAGTAGCCAGTTCTTACATCTAATTTTGTAAAGTATTTAGCTCCAGCGAGATCTGGAAGTACATCTTCCAAAGTTTTCATTGGATGATGGGGTCTAAGAACTGCTCTATTAAGGTCTCTTGGGTCCAAACATACCCTTAGTTTCCCTGAATCAGGTTTCTCTACTACAACAAGAGAGTTGACCCAGTCCGTGGGTCTTGTGACCTTGGCAATTATACCTTGACCTTCCATCTTGTTCAACTCGTCTTCGAGTTTAGATTGTAGGGCTACAGGGATCCTGCGGGGAGGGTGTATGGTGGGTGGTACATTGGGATCAATACTGATGTTAGCTTCCCCTGGGAATAGTCCTATACCATTAAAGGTATCTGGAAATTCTGACAATATTTGTTCTTTAGTCATAGGAATACTGTCTGTAGGTGAGACAGAGTCGCAAGTGTAAACTAACTTGATCAAATCAAATTTAATACAATCTTTCATGCCTAATATAGGTGACGAGTTAGTATTTAAAACATGAAAGGTGACCTTGGACCTTTTATCCTTGTAGGAGCATTCAACCTCACATTGACCTAATGTGGTTAACCTTTGACCTCCATATGCTGACAATCTAGCATCACTAGGGGTAAGTGGAGCACACTTCACTATGCCATCATATAGACTCTTAGGTAATATATTTACCTGAGAACCAGTATCTAACTTAAGTTTTACAGGATTATTTTCAATTATCATGTTACAAAATGCTTGATCTACAATATTTTCATTATTTGTACCAATACAATCTATGAAAAATTCATCAGAAGATTCATCATTTACAGAAGTATCATCAACAATTGACATAGAATCTAAGTCATTAATCTCTTGTACATGTACATTTGAATAACATTTCTTAGCAAAGTGATTATAACGAAGACATTTTGAACATTGTTGACCTAATGCTGGACATTTGCTTCCTGGTTTATGGCTCGGTTTTCCACACTGTTTGCATTCACCTTTAACTGTGGATGTACTGTCATTTTTACGGTGGATACCCTCTTTGTTGCGCGATCAGTTTTGCGGTTGTCATGGTAACGTTGTCTTCTGCCTCTGTTTTGTGAATGTTTACCATTATTATCAGTGTTCATAGACTGTCTCTGTTTGAACGGTTGTCTCGGTGTAGGGCGTCCTCTAATGGAGTGTACCTCTTGTGATTGAGAGTTCATCATTTTCAGTTGTTCCTGAGAATATTCACATGTTTGAGCAATCTGTATTGCCTTTTCCACTGTCAGTCCTGCTCCCTCGTTTATGAGCTTTTCGCGAACCTTTTGAGATGCGGTTCCAAATACTATTTGGTCGCGAACCATTTCTTCTGGATTGGTATAAGCACAGTCTTTTACCATAGATTTAAGTTTTGTGATATACTGTTCAATAGAGTTCGTTCCTTGCATTTCTTTGCTAAATTTAAATCTGGCAAAGATAGGGTTTAGTTTCGGTTGTACATACGCTTTAAATCGTGTGTAATGTGGCTCAAGTTTCTTTCTATCAGCTTCTTCCATGTCTGTCCATGTGCTGAAAATCTCTCTGCCACGGTCTCCTACCCATAGTAGTAGATATTTCACTTTGATATCTTCTTTTTTCCAAAAGCGGTCCTTCGAAAAGTAGACTCACATGGTTTTGGAATTTTTTCCAGGCTTCGGGAAGGTTACTCGACTCCCAGTCCATTTTCGGAATTGGTAGGCCTGTTAGATCCATCTTTGATCAATTTCAAAAGTTCTGACACCATGTAATAGTATGGATGGTGATGGATCTCTTGAGATACACAACACAAACACGACGTGTGTGATCCGACATTTATTCTATATCTCTATATATGGGAGACAACTCTAATACAATTCCTATGTATACAAAGAGAGATAACTCTTATGACTATATTAATAGTAATACTATAACATCCTCCACGCGTCATTTGCTAATATATAAATTTAAATGTCAGACATTTTTTCACTATTGTCGTATTGACAGTTTTATTTATCTATTTATTTATTTATTTATTTATTTACTTACAGGTCTTGTTTCGAGTCTGTTAGATGACCAGTCTGTATTTAATGAAGGGACTATTACCATTCTTAAATGTTTTATAAAGCGGTTACAACCCCCAGTGTGTCTATTATCATATGACGTGAATTTGGCGGGATTGAGAGTGTTAAAAAACGAACTGAGGCGTCTGAACGACAATTTTGATGACGTCATTTATTGCGCCAGTATACAACGTTCTTTGAGGTCATTTCTACCTCGATACGATTCGTACGGGATACAAAACGTATATAAGGTGTTATATGGACAAACGGCAGATATAATGACCGCAGAGGAAAATGTAACTGTAATGGTTGCCATAGTTACAAAGGTGTTACCATGTATTACTTGGATTGATCAAAATTATGTACCTTTTAACAGTTTATAGTGAAAATATCATTTTCTATGAAAATTTTCATGGGCGTCACGAATGTTTTAACTCAAAGAGTATTGAGTCTGGAATTACGTTAGAAACTATTGGCACTAAATATCTACATTTCCACTCTCTGGCCACCAGAATTTAGTTCACGATATATTTCAACGGTAAAGGGGTCCGACACTGTACCATGTGATACCCGAAGTGATACCTTGTGAGGGAAAAAACTATTTCCATTGGACACATTATCACATCAGTTAACGTTTTCCAGAAATTAGCGACGTAAACATTTCCAAAACGTCCCGCACAAAAGTTAAGGAATATTGATCACGTGGTATCAACGGCGAACTCCAATCCAAAATGACCTTTCAAATCTTAACGAAGTCGATGCAAAAATGCGTGTTTTGTTCTGTCACAAAGCCTACTGCAGCCAAAATCTGGATGTTGTCACAGTGTTGTATTATATACTTTATTTAACTAAGTTAACTCCCTTGGGATCATAAAGATGTTAGCCATGCATAAACATTTGTTTTATTTTTGTAAATTTAAATACATGTATTATTTTTTCTTTGTTTCTTTTTATTCTACAACTTCATCACTTAATTTTGCAGAAATTTCAATTCTGGTATTATTTTTCACTATACCGATACTGAAATACCTTGTTGTACTTATTGCGTTGTTTGCAAGTACAAAGTTAACGAGTACTAATGTAATGATGGATGCATCATTACAAATAAGGCGCCCAAACGAATAAAAATCAAACCCTGTATTCAAAACACATATTAGAACTTGTACTTTTGTTGCTTTTTTCCATTTCCATGGCAACGGCTGAAAATTTTAAACCTTTAAATAAGTTCTACACACAATAGAAAAACTGTTGAGAAATTTTAAACTTGTAATATTTTTTTCATTTTAAGATTTAATTTTATATAGAGAAGTAGTACATGAATCCAATTGGTTGAAATTCAAACAATAGGCAAAGTTGATTGACATCACCTATACCCAATATCACAAACCATTGTTTTGATGAGCTAATGATGTGTTGATTTTAAATTAATCCAGCATTTACCCACATAATGTCATACTGATAACTAAATGCAGCTACTCTATCGAATTGAATAATAAATCATGCCCCAGGGACAAATGACCATTAGTGTTGCTTATAAAAAGATTTAGCTTGAGAGCTTTTAGACATGGATCAGTGATTACTTAAGTATCCTTGACAATGAAATTCATGCTTATTGTTTTAATTCTTAAACAAAATGATAGCAACCAGCCCATGAAGAAAACTGTAGTTTGAGGGTGGGGATCTCAAAGTTAGTACCTAGACCTACCTGTCCCCAACCTCCTATTGGAATGTCCATATGGGTTTACTTTAGTATCAATCTATTCAACTTTTCATAAAGAATAAGAAAATATATATGTTAAGGGTGGGGATCTCAACTGATCAAAAGTTAGTACCCAGCCCCGCCTGTCCCTGCCCTCTTCTGGAAAAGCCATGGGCATTTCTTCAGTATCACTCTATTCAACTTTTAAAACAGAACCGAAAATATATAGTTTCAGGGTGGATATAACCATTTAAAAGTTAGAACCAAGCCCCGCCCGTCCCCACCCTCCATCAGGAATGACCCCATGGGATTTTCTTTAGCATCACTCTATTCAACTTTTTATGTAGAACCAGAAAATATATATTTATGGGTGGGGATCTCGACCGTTTAAAAGTTAGCACACTGCCCCGCCCATCCCCACCCCTCCCTGATACCGCAGGGAAAATCTACTGATATAGACTTGTGCATCTTGAGATACTGATCATGAATATATATGGTTTTATAGTACAAAATAAAGTATGATGGCAAAATTGATCATTATTGTTTTTAAGACCCCGCCCTCCTGCCCCTCCCCTAATGACCCCATGGGCATTTTACCTCGGCCCCAGGGAAGGAGATGGGATCAACCTTCATGTGAAGTTTGGTTAAGATTGGACCAACGGTCTTCGAGAAATTGGTTGGACAAGTTCATGGCCGGAAGAAGAAGAAGAGGAAGAATAATAACAATAACGAGTATTAATGTAATGATGGATGCATCATTACAAATAAGGCGCCCAAACAAATAAAAGTCTAAACCTGTATTCAGAACTCATATTATTAGAAATTAACAGGTTTTTTTTACTTCAAGGTTTAAATGAAATAAAGATTCAAGAGATGTAACCTTTTTGGTCATTTAGAATATATACTTGAGCAAGCGTGTCTATGTATGGTCTCTTCTCTGAAATTTATTCTAAAAAATTATTGTCTTGGTGTCAAATGAAAGTAGAAGTAGTACATGAATCCAATTGGTTGAAATTCAAACAATAGACAAAGTTGACTGACATACCTATACCCAATATCACAACCTGTTGTTTTGATGAGCTAATGATGTGTTGATTTTAAATTAATCCAAGCATTTACCAATGTAATGTCATATTGATAACTAAATACAGCTACTCTATCGAATTGAATAATAAATCATTAGTGTTGCTTATAAAAAGATTTAGCTTGAGAGCTTTTGGACATGGATCAGTGATTACTTAAGTATCCTTTACAATGAAAATTCAAGCTTATGGTTTTAATTCTTAAACAAAATGATAGCAGCCATCCCATGAAGAAAACTATAGTTTGAGGGTGGGGATCTCAAAGTTAGTACCTAGACCTACCTGTCCCCACCCTCCTATTGAATGACCATATGGGTTTACTTAAGTATCAATCTATTCAACTTTTCATAAAGAATAAGAAAATATATATGTTAGGGGTGGGGATATCAACTGATCAAAAGTTAGTACCTAGCCCCGCCTGTCCCACCCTCCTCTGGAATAACGTCATTTGTATTTCTGCAGTATCATTCTATTCAACTTTAAAAGCCGAACCGGAAAATATATGTAGTTTCAGGATGGGATATCAACCATTTAAAAGTTAGTACCAAGCCCGCCCATCCCCACCCTCCATCAAGAATGACCCCATGGGACTTTCTTTAGTATCACTTATTCAACTTTTCATTAGAACCAGAAAATATATAGTTTATGGGTGGGGATCTTAACCGTTTAAAAGTTAGCACACTGCCCCACCCATCCCCACCCTCCCTGATACCCCCAGGAAAATCTTGCGATACAGACTTGTACATCTCGAGACACTGATCATGAATATATATGGTTTTATAGTACAAAATATAGTATAAATAGCAAAATTGAGCATTATTGTTTTTAAGACCCCGCCCACCTGCCCCTCCCCTAATGACCCCATGGGCATTTTATCTCGGCCTCTAGGGAAAGAGATGGGGTTCAACCTTCCTGTGAAGTTTGGTTAAGATTGGACCAACGGTCTTCGAGGAATTGGTTGGACAAGTTCATGGCCGGAAGAAGAAGAAGAAGAGGAAGAATAATAACGAGTACTAATGTAATGATGGATGCATCATTACAAATAAGGCGCCCAAACGAATAAAAATCAAACCCTGTATTCAAAACACATATTAGGACTTGTACTTTTGTTGCTTTTTTCCATTTCCATGGCAACGGCTGAAAATTTTAAACCTTTAAATAAGTTCTACACACAATAGAAAAACTGTTGAGAAATTTTAAACTTGTAATATTCTTTTCATTTTAAGATTTAATTTTATATAGAGAAGTAGTACATGAATCCA
Organism: Anadara kagoshimensis; assembly: GCA_021292105.1. NCBI lineage: Eukaryota > Metazoa > Mollusca > Bivalvia > Arcoida > Arcidae > Anadara > Anadara kagoshimensis. Next base: position 54,113,261 of record CM037859.1, read on the forward strand.
ATTGGTTGAAATTCAAACAATAGGCAAAGTTGATTGACATCACTATACCCAATATCACAAACCATTGTTTTGATGAGCTAATGATGTGTTGATTTTAAATTAATCCAAGCATTTACCCATATAATGTCATACTGATAACTAAATGCAGCTACTCTATCGAATTGAATAATAAATCATGCCCCAGGGATAACTGACCATTAGTGTTGCTTATAAAAAGATTTAGCTTGAGAGCTTTTAGACATGGATCAGTGATTACTTAAGTATCCTTGACAATGAAAATTCATGCTTATTGTTTTAATCTTAAACAAAATGATAGCAACCAGCCCATGAAGAAAACTGTAGTTTGAGGGTGGGGATCTCAAAGTTATACCTAGACCTACCTGTTCCACCCTCCTATTGGAATGCCCATATGGGTTTACTTTAGTATCAATCTATTCAACTTTTCATAAAGAATAAGAAAATATATATTAGGGGTGGGGATCTCAACTGATCAAAAGTTAGTACCCAGCCCCGCCTGTCCCTGCCCTCCTCTGGAAAACGCCATGGATTTCTTCAGTATCACTCTATTCAACTTTTAACAGAACCGGAAAAATATAGTTTCAGGGTGGGATATCAACCATTTAAAAGTTAGAACCAAGCCCCGCCCGTCCCCACCTCCATCAGGAATGACCCCATGGGATTTTCTTTAGCATCACTCTATTCAACTTTTTATGTAGAACCAGAAAATATATAGTTTATGGGTGGGGATCTCAACCGTTTAAAAGTTAGCACACTGCCCCCCCCATCCCCACCCTCCCTGATACCGCAGGGAAAATCTACTGATGCAGACTTGTGCATCTTGAGATACTGATCATGAATATATATGGTTTTATAGTACAAAATAAAGTATAATGGCAAAATTGATCATTATTGTTTTTAAGACCCCGCCCTCCTGCCCCTCCCCTAATGACCCCATGGGCATTTTCCTCGGCCTCTGGGGAAGGAGATGGGGATCAACCTTCATGTAAGTTTGGTTAAGATTGGACCAACGGTCTTCGAGAAATTGGTTGGACAAGTTCATGGCCGGAAGAAGAAGAAGAGGAAGAATAATAATAATAATAATAACGAGTATTAATGTAATGATGGATGCATCATTACAAATAAGGCGCCCAAACAAATAAAAGTCAAACCCTGTATTCAGAACTCATATTATTAGAAATTAACAGGGTTTTTTTTTACTTCAAGGTTTAAATGATATAAAGATTCAAGAGATGTAACCTTTTTGGTCATTTAGAATATATACTTGGAGCAAGCGTGCCTATGTATGGTCTCTCTCTCTCTCTCTCTCTCTCTCTCTCTCTCTCTCTGAAATTGTATTCTAAAAAATTATTGTCTTGGTGTCAAATGAAAGTAGAAGTATTACATGAATTCAATTGGTTGAAATTCAAACAATAGACAAAGTCGACTGACATCACCTATACCCAATATCACAACCTGTTGTTTTGATGAGCTAATGATGTGTTGATTTTAAATTAATCCAAGTATTTACCAATGTAATGTCATACTGATAACTAAGTGCACCTACTCTATCAAATTGCATAAAAAATCATGCCCAAGGGACAAATGACCATTAGTGGTGCTTATAAAAAGATTTAGCTTAAAAGCTTTTAGACAAGGATCAGTGATTACTTAAGTATCCTTGACAATGAAAATTCATGCTTATTGTTTTAATTCTTAAACAAAATGATAGCAACCAGCCCATGAAGAAAACTGTAGTTTGAGGGTGGGGATCTCAAAGTTAGTACCTAGACCTACCTGTCCCCAACCTTCTATTGGAATGTCCATATATGGGTTTACTTTAGTATCAATCTATTCAACTTTTCATAAAGAATAAGAAAATATATATGTTAAGGGTGGGGATCTCAACTGATTAAAAGTTAGTACCCAGACCCGCCTGTCCCTGCTCTCTTCTGGAAAACGCCATGGGCATTTCTTCAGTATCACTCTATTCAACTTTTAAAACAGAACCGGAAAATATGTAGTTTCAGGGTGGGATATCAACCATTTAAAAGTTAGTACCAAGACCCGCCCGTCCCCACCCTCCATCAGGAATGACCCCATGGGATTTTCTTTAGCATCACTCTATTCAACTTTTTATGTAGAACCAGAAAATATATAGTTTATGGGTGGGGATCTCAACCGTTTAAAAGTTAGCACACTGCCCCACCCATCCCCACCCCTCCCTGATACCGCAGGGACAATCTACTGATATAGACTTGTGCATCTTGAGATACTGATCATGAATATATATGGTTTTATAGTACAAAATAAAGTATAGATGGCAAAATTGATCATTATTGTTTTTAAGACCCCGCCCTCCTGCCCCTCCCCTAATGACCCCATGGGCATTTTACCTCGGCCTCCGGGTAAGGAGATGGGGATCAACCTTCATGTGAAGTTTGGTTAAGAATGGACCAACGGTCTTCGAGAAATTGGTTGGACAAGTTCATGGCCGGAAGAAGAGAAGAAGAGGAAGAATAATAACAATAATAATAATAATAATAATAAGAAGAAGAAGAAACGGTGCAAAAACAATAAGTCGCCAAACTTTGTTTGGGCGCCTTAATAATAAGAAACGGTGCAAAAACAATAAGTCGCCAAACTTTGTTTGGGCGCCTTAATAATAATAATAATAATAAGAAACGGTGCAAAAACAATAAGTCGCCAAACTTTGTTTGGGCGCCTTAATAACGAGTACTAATGTAATGATGGATGCATCATTACAAATAAGGCGCCCAAACGAATAAAAATCAAACCCTGTATTCAAAACACATATTAGGACTTGTACTTTTGTTGCTTTTTACCATTTCCATGGCAACGGCTGAAAATTTTAAACCTTTAAATAAGTTCTACACACAATAGAAAAACTGTTGAGAAATTTTAAACTTGTAATATTCTTTTCATTTTAAGATTTAATTTTATATAGAGAAGTAGTACATGAATCCAATTGGTTGAAATTCAAACAATAGGCAAAGTTGATTGACATCACCTATACCCAATATCACAAACCATTGTTTTGATGAGCTAATGATGTGTTGATTTTAAATTAATCCAAGCATTTACCCATATAATGTCATACTGATTACTAAATGCAGCTACTCTATCGAATTGAATAATAAATCATGCCCCAGGAATAACTGACCATTAGTGTTGCTTATTAAAAGATTTAGCTTGAGAGCTTTTAGACATGGATCAGTGATTACTTAAGTATCCTTGACAATGAAAATTCATGCTTATTGTTTTAATTCTTAAACAAATCAAAAACAAACATACTTATCCATTTCCGAATCACAATCCAGAAGCTAAGTAAAAACTTTGGAACTGACAAGTTAGGTTAGACACGTGAACTTCCACCAGGGAAGTGAGGACAAAATGATAGCAACCAGCCCATGAAGAAACTGTAGTTTGAGGGTGGGGATCTCAAAATTAGTACCTAGACCTACCTGTCTCAATCCTCCTATTGGAATGCCCACATGAGTTTACTTAAGTATCAATCTATTCAACTTTTCATAAAGAATAAGAAAATATATGTTAGGGGGGGATCTTAACTGATCAAAGTTAGTACCCAGCCCCGCCTGTCCCTGCCCTTCTCTGGAAAACGCTATGGGCATTTCTTCAGTATCACTCTATTCAACTTTTACAACAGAACCGGAAAATTATAGTTTCAGGGTGGGATTTCAACCATTTAAAAGTTAGAACCTAGCCCCGCCCATCCCCACCCTCCATCAGGAATGACCAATGGGATTTTCTTTAGCATCACTCTATTCAACTTTTTATGTAGAACCAGAAAATATATAGTTTATGGGTGGGGATCTCAACCGTTTAAAAGTTAGCACACTGCCCCGCCCATCCCCACCCCTCCCTGATATCGCAGGGAAAATCTACTGATGCAGACTCGTGCATCTTGAGATACTGATCATGAATATATGGTTTTATAGTACAAAATAAAGTGTAAATGGCAAAATTGATCATTATTGTTTTTAAGACCCGCCCCCTCCTGCCCCTCCCCTAATGACCCCATGGGCATTTTTCCTCGGCCTCTGGGGAAGGAGATGGGGATCAACCTTCATGTGAAGTTTGGTTAAGATTGGACCAACGGTCTTCGAGAAATTGGTTGGACAAGTTCATGGCCGGAAGAAGAAGAAGAAGAGGAATAATAATAATAACGAGTATTAATGTAATGATGGATGCATCATTACAAATAAGGCGCCCAAACAAATAAAAGTCAAACCCTGTATTCATAACTCATATTATTAGAAATGAACAGTTTTTTTTTACTTCAAGGTTTAAATGAAATAAAGATTCAAGAGATGTAACCTTATTGGTAATTTAGAATGTATCCTTGGAGCAAGCGTGTCTATGTATGGTCTCTCTCTCTCTGAAATTTTATTCTAAAAAATTATTGTCTTGGTGTCAAATGAAAGTAGAAGTAGTACATGAATCCAATTGGTTGAAAGTCAAACAATAGACAAAGTTGACTGACATCACCTATACCCAATATCACAAGCTGTTGTTTTGATGAGCTAATGATGTGTTGATTTTAAATTAATCCAGGCATTTACCAATGTAATGTCATATTGATAACTAAATACAGCCACTCTATCGAATTGAATAATAAATCATGCCCCAGGGATAAATGACCATTATTGTTGCTTATAAAAAATATTTAGCTTGAGAGCTTTTGGACATGGATCAGTGATTACTTAAGTATCCTTTACAATGAAAATTCAAGCTTATGGTTTAATTCTTAAACAAAATGATAGCAGCCATCCATGAAGAAAACTATAGTTTGAGGGTGGGGATCTCAAAGTTAGTACCTAGACCTACCTGTCCCCATCCTCCTATTGAATGACCATATGGGTTTACTTTAGTATCAGTCTATTCAACTTTTCATAAAGAATAAGAAAATATATATGTTAGGGGTGGGGATCTCAAATGATCAAAAGTTAGTACCCAGCCCCGCCTGTCCTCACCCTCCTCTGGAATAAAGTCATTTGTATTTCCGCAGTATCATTCTATTAAACTTTTCATGTAGAACCAGAAAATATATAGTTTATGGGTGGGGATCTCAACCGTTTAAAAGTTAGCACACTGCCCCGCCCATCCCCACCCTCCCTGATACCCCCGGGAAAATCTTGCAATACAGACTTGTACATCTCGAGACACTGATCATGAATATATATGGTTTTATAGTACAAAAATAGTATAAATAGCAAAATTGAGCATTATTGTTTTTAAGACCCCACCCTCCTGCCCCTCCCCTAATGACCCCATGGGCATTTTACCTCGGCCTCTGGGAAGGAGATGGGGATCAACCTTCATGTGAAGTTTGGTTAAGATTGGACCAACGGTCTTTGAGAAATTGGTTGGACAAGTTCATGGCCGGAAGAAGAAGAAGAGGAAGAATAATAAAATAATAATAATAATAATAATAACGAGTATTAATGTAATGATGGATGCACCATTACAAATAAGGCGCCCAAACGAATAAAAATCAAACCCTCTACTTAGAACTCATATTAGGAGGACTTGTACTTTTGCTGCTTTTTTCCATGTCCATGGCAACGGCTGCCATTTTGAAAATTTTAAACCTTTAATTACGATCTACATCACTAAAAAACTGCAGAGAAATTACTTTTTGCCATTTTTAAAAGGACAACAAAAATATGATCACTTTGCATAATTACAAAATATATCATTTTTTCATTTACATGGTATTACATTATTGTAAACATGTACTTAGTGAACTTTTTTTTATCAAATACCAGGTTTCCAAACTTAAAAATCCCTAATCAAATAGTAACACTTATTTTAATCCCAACATGGATTATTAGAAATTTTAAACTTGTATTATTCTTTTCATTTTAAGATTTAATTTTATATATAGAAGTAGTACATGAATCCAATTGGTTGAAATTCAAACAATAGGCAAAGTTGATTGACATCGCCTATACCCAATATCACAACCTGTTGTTTTGATTAGCCAATGATGTGTTGATTTTAAATTAATCCAAGCATTTACCCATGTAATGTCATATTGATAACTAAATGCAGCTACTCTATCGTCATGCCCCAAGGATAACTGACCATTGGTGCTGCTTATAAAAACATATTTAGCTTGAGAGCTTTTAGACATGGATCAGTGATTACTTAAGTACCCTTGACAATGAAAATTCATGCTTATGGTTTTAATTCTTAAACAAAACGATAGCAACCATCCCACGAAGAAAACTATAGTTTGAGGGTGGGGATCTCAAAGTTAGTACCTAGACCTACCTGTCCCCACCCTCCTATTGAATGACCATATGGGTTTACTTAAGTATCAATCTATTCAACTTTTCATAAAGAATAAGAGAATATATATGTTAGGGGTGGGGATCTCAACAGATCAAAAGTTAGTACCCAGCCCCGCCTGTCCCCTTCCTCCTCTGGAAAACGCCATGGGCATTTCTTCAGTATCACTCTATTCAACTTTTAAAACAGAACTGGAAAATATATAGTTTCAGGATGGGGATATCAACCATTTAAAAGTTAGTACCAAGCCCCACCCATCCCCACCCTCCATCAGGAATGACCCATAGGACTTTCTTTAGTATCACTCAATTCAACTTTTCATGCAGAACCAGAAAATATATAGTTTATGGGTGGGGATCTTAACCGTTTAAAAGTTAGCACACTGCCCCGCCCATCCCCACCCTCCCTGATACCCCGGGAAAATCTTGTGATACAGACTTGTACATCTTGAGACACTGATCATGAATATATATGGTTTTATAGTACAAAATATAGTATAAATAGCAAAATTGAGCATTATTGTTTTTAAGACCCCGCCCTCCTGCCCCTCCCCTAATGACCCCATGGGCATTTTACCTTGGCCTCTGGGGAAGGAGATGGGGATCAACCTTCCTGTGAAGTTTGGTTAAGATTGGACCAACGGTCTTGGAGAAATTGGTTGGACAAGTTCATGGCCGGAAGAAGAAGAAGAGGAAGAATAATAAAATAATAATAATAATAATAATAAGAAACGGTGCAAAAACAATAAGTCGCCAAACTTCGTTTGGGCGCCTTAATAATAAGAAACGGTGCAAAAACAATAAGTCGCCAAACTTTGTTTGGGCGCCTTAATAAGAAGAAGAAACGGTGCAAAAACAATAAGTCGCCAAACTTTGTTTGGGCGCCTTAATAATAATAATAATAATAATAAGAAACGGTGCAAAAACAATAAGTCGCCAAACTTTGTTTGGGCGCCTTAATAACAAGACTTATTGGTATGATAAATTGTCAGAAATACACAATCGTCTACAGTTGTGCTAGTTAAAATCTTAAAATCCTCAACAACTAAGGTACACTCCCCATGAAAAGTATTTCCTTAGCTAAATTTGGTTATATATATATATGTATATATATTGGGTCATTCGGATATTTTTTCATCCCCTTGAGAAAAACATGTTGGTTTTCAATTTTGGTCCAAGCGCTACTAATGAGGAATTGCATCCCGAAAAGACCGTCTAGTGCTGTAAAATTAACACTTGTATAATGTGTAATAGAATTATCATGTGACGTTATAGATAGAAAGCTTTTATTCAATCAATAACAATAGGAGTTATATATAGGAAACACACATTGCAAATGGAACAAAAAACAAAAACGCCTTCTTTCTACATATAGCAAAAACATGACTTTATTTTCTGTCTCTTTCTTGTACAATATAAAATAAGCATAAATAAACTACATTATCTGGATATTATACAGATATTGGTAAAGACAAGTTTCAAGTAAAATATTGTCTTTTTGTTGGGACCAATAAAGGCGATTTTAATAGTTGTGTCACGCTGTAAAATAACAAGATCAGAATACTGCATTAACGAGTGTGTATAACATTTGTGTCACAATTTATAACGGACCATACTTACGGATGACAATCAGGAGGCTATGTTTATCACAGACTTACACACACGCGCTCCCTCCAACGTAAATTTGCCTTAGTTTTACATAAAAGCACGTGAATTTTAAAATCATATATAGACTACGAAGATTTATATGTGCATTAAATATCCTTACAAGAGGACAACACTTAATTCCTGATAGTTTTCTGCACTTCGTCTAATGTTTTAATCAAACATGACCATTATCAAAGTGTTGCAGAAACCACGAGGAGTTCTTTAGCACGGAAACGTAATGTGCATAAAGGCTATATATTATTTTCAAATTCACGTGTCATCATATAAACTTCGAAGAAGCGCGTATATGTGATCAACACATGAGTGTCACCCGTAATGGTTCTATCATTCGAGTATTATCTACCAAACAACATCCAGAATATCTTGTCTTCTTAACAACGAACGTTATTAAGGAGGATATAAATAGTGTTTAACAAGTACAGCATGTTCATGTTGTTTTCATATAGATATGTTACTTATAGAAAATCACATACATGATCAGGGTGTATCTGAAAACATTTTTACGAAATATTTGAAATTAATATAAATAATAAGATTTTAAATTGAACTTTTTAGGACCTCTGTGGTAAAACAGTTTTTGCTATGAGGGGTTTGTTCAGCCCTGGCAGTAAAAACTGTTTTGCCGCGGAGGTTCTTAATGTCGATTAAAAATCATATTATATATATAAATTTAAAATATTTCACAAAAATAATTTCAGATATGTGATTTTCTATACTAAGTAACATATCTAGTGCATATTAATTAAAAAACAGGTTTATATATATATATATGAAAACAACATAAACATTAAATGAGAGACATCACAGTCTCTTGGAATGTATCAAGGGCGAAAAATAACATCAACAAAACATATATAGACAAACAACATTGACCTGTCCGCTTGACCTTTCATTAAGAAATTCGTGGGTTACCACGTGGCACCCTGGCGTAACCCTATTGGAATTGTTACTTATTGACATTATAAAACATGGTCCCTAATTTAATAAATACAATGTTCTAGTGAATTACAATTTAAAACACCAAGCTAACCCGAGCTTGCTTAGATCTGTTGCGTATATAATAAAGAATAGGATGTTAATATCTGTTCTAAAATATGTTCCTGTTATTTAAGGTGCAAAAATGAAAAAAGGTTACCCTTGGATACGTCAAAAGACGAACAGAAATGCACAGTCTCTAATCTCTTCACTCTGACGTATCCTTACGCTGCAAACATACCGACCCTCAACTGTACAATAACAAGGCCTACTATTCAGTCAGTTGAACCAATCTGGAGCCGATGATTACAAGTTCTTAGTAAATCATAATACCAGAATATTTTTGTACTGTATTGCAAGCAAGTTAAGTTTCATCACAAATATAAAACTATTGTTCTGTTGTTGTAGCCAACACATTAATTGAATCAATTAATTATAATCTGTTTAAAGTTACTTTCGGCATCAAAAAGCTTTTAACAAATTATCCGATTTGACTAATGTCCAGGAATTTCAACTTCATGTCCCGGAGTGTGTAATCATTATACGAATACCCTGTACAAACGAACCTGTAACAACGAATTCCAATCTGCTGGTGTTTCTTGAAAACCTTTTTATCAATTAACTCGTTTGCTTTCTACTTTTATGCCGGCGTATTAGTTGAATACAATGAAACAACGAATTCGAATAATAAAAGTTTCTTCCCATACGAATAAGGCTTTAACCAATCACTTATTCCAACATATTATTTGACTAATTATAAGCATTTTCGGGATTTCCCAATTACAAATGTATCATATGTCACAGCGTATGTCACTATGATAATCATCACACCAAGAAACATCTGATTTTGGATACACTATACTGGCGTGATTCTCTATCACATCATGTGATTTCAAACAACATCATCATCACACCAAGAAGCAAATGAATTTAACACTACCCCGGCGTGATTCTCTAAACAGTGGAATGACTTTACTGAATTTACAAATCGCAATAAATCTTTTGAAAGCAATATGAAGTATCGATGAGTATTACTATGGTAATTACTGTTGCTATGGTAACTCATGTTACTATGGTAGCCATGGCTCACATTTTTAATCTCCATTTACTCCATCATTCTGTGTAGTTTTGGGTTCTCTAGATCTGTGACGGAAATAAAAATAAACATTCCCAATGGTAAGAGTACATGCTCCAAGTAACGTGACACAAGCAACAAAGTAGAAACCATCGTCATAGCTATGAGAAACGTCCTTCAGCAACCCTGAAAAGTACAACAACATGTTAAAACAAAATAGAAACACTGTCCGCATTCTTTGTTTATGAGTAATAAGCAATTCATCCAATCCTCTATATGTATGACGCTATGCCCGGTGCAGTCGTAAGTTTCGGGGGTCTCGATATTTGTTTTGTAAGTGTTTTAAAATCTAGATTGATCGGTATGGCACCAGCTATAGGCGAAGCTGCAAAAATGGTTACATTTGCAGTGGGCTAAGCAATATACAGAGAGGGTTCTGTCGTGAACGGGGCATCGGTCTTTTCCAAAGGACCCTGCGACTTTCATTTCTAAATGCCGAGTGCTTGGCGAAAGAATAGTCAATACCTATTTTGCAGTCTTGCTTACATATCGACCAGAGTTCGAACCCATGAACGCTCGCATACGGTTTAATCTAGATGGGATGATACAATGTGTTCAAACACATGATGATGTGCTTACAGGCAAAAAGTAACCGAAAGGAAACACTTCCTTAAACGAAACACATATTACAAGTCTTACCAATACCAGTAAGAATTTTCGGAGGTAAGTTAAAGTATCCATAATTACAGCAACTAAGGCTTCAATGTTGTGTTACGTCCCAATCGAGAATATTTAACTTATATCGGGACATAATCAGCAATAGATAAAGTAGCAGAAATATGTAGTAAAAGCGAGCAGTGAGGGTTATTTAGCGTTCTACGCCAATTATTGAAAGTTCTGAGTGTACTCGGTTTTCAATTCGTGGTTCTAAACTGCTGGTGGTTTTTTTTTTTTTTTTTGGATTGTCAGACTTCATTCCACTTTGATCTAAAGGTGAACAGCAGCTGAAACCGATGACTGGTTTGGGTTACTGGTAAATTTGAAGTGTATGCTGATATTTTTGAAAAACACTTTCGCGAATAAAAATTCTTTTGAGAGAGATTTTCACCAATAACTAGTCTATACTACTTACCTGTAAATGGAGGCCCTAGCAACGTCCCGATTCCTTGGAAACAAATGAGAATACCAAATGAACTATTTAAGGAGTCACTACCTAGAATATCTGCTAAGATGACTGATTTCTGTGAGGTATAAATTCCCGTCAGAAGTCCATAAAAAGCTCCAACGATAGATAATTCTATAAATGATGATGATAGAGGGAGTGTGAAGGTCAAAAATCCCAACAAAAACATGGCAGTGTTGTAGATTATCATTCGGAATGGCTTAATCTTCTTGAGGTTTAAAATAACACCTGACCCAAGTCGTCCTAGAATGTCAAAGAGCCCTGATATCGATAGGATGTAAGCCCCCTGTAGCTTGGTTAACCCTAAGTCCTTGGCTAATGGCGGAATGAAGATCAAAACCGAGTTAAAGGCTAATGACAGGAAACATATTCCAATACAAAAAGTTAAAAATCGAGAATTTTTTAAAAGTGCAAGATCAATCAGTTTCTTGGATTCATGATCATCTTTTCCGAGAATTTTTCTTTTGATTTCTTTTAAAGATGGACGTTTTATTAATAAAGCATTTTTCTCTTTTTCTGTCAATTCGTCACTTTCAGCAGATTTTGTAATGTGATCATCAGTATTATTAACGCCATCTACTTCCTCTTTGTGTCTCAAGGGCATTAACTCTATATCGTCAGTTTCATCATCTCTGAAAAAAACAAATGTTTCACATGACTCAATCATATAATCTGGGTTTAGGTAATTGAAAATTTGAATATACATGTACAACAAAGAAGAAAACTTAAAGTCTAAGATGAAATGACACTGATATAGCAGGCTTGAAGACAACTATTTTGTCAACATGGGTTTTGACACGAGATAGTTTGCCTACTATTACCAGTAATATTACAAACTTAAATGTCTATGTTTTAAATTATTTAAAATTGAAACTCATCATTTCAACATATACTAATGTTTAATAGTATAAATAACTACAAATACACATTTTATTAGGCCTCGTTCTGAAGTTAGGAAATAATGGAAGACAAATTTAATTACTTTAATTTTCGATGTTTATCTTTATTATCCACCAGGGGGCGGTATAAACTGCCGGATATGCATAAATGTAACGGAAACCCGGCCAGTATTATAAAAGCACCAGTAAACCCCCATTCTTCAAACAATATTTCAAATAATGGCGGAAGTAGAAGGGTTCCCAGTCCACCTCCTGCAGTAGCCACTCCAACAGCAAGGCTCCGGCGCTTCTTGAAATATTGGCCCACAATCACCAAACCTGGAGCATAGGCAAATGACTTCCCAAGTCCTGTAAACAAAAATACTAAGATCATATATGGCCCTAACGATGGTATGTTATTTTTTAATATTGCTACCATTGTTGCAATACCCAACTAGAACGGTCTATTCAGAGCCAACTAACCCCTACCCGCCCCCAACATTTAATGTTTTCTTACCTTGACCTTTTCGATATAACCTTGGTTCAAGTCATGTCACATCTTTGGACCATGAATGTTATCCGTGTCAGGTTTTATGACAGTCTTCCAAAGCAATTATGAGATATAGCCCGGACACGATTTACACCAACAGACAGACAGTGATTCCTACATATCCCTTAAACTAGTTTGCGGAGTTATAAAAATAATAATCCATCGTTTAAGCTGATAATGCTGTATTGATCGGGACACGAGATCGCAAAAATAAAATATTAATGTCCTTACCTATACCAATTACCATCTAGTTATTTATTTCACAAAGTAAAGTGGCACAAGTTTGATGGGTTTATTTTGGTTTTTTGTTAGATAACTTAGACCGGAAGCAGATCCTGGTTTGTTAACCAAGACGAATAACAGATGCCGACTGGGCATTCAAGAGGGGTAGCAGAACCTGCAAGGGAAAGTACAAAGAGTACCAGACCTCACTTGGGCACTTAAGACAAGTAGCAAATGCCGCAAATGAACAGTAGTCGATCCACCCTGTTGAAACAAAACTTGTACCAGATTCATCCGGACATAACCCAGAAAGCAGATCCCGATCGGACATCTGCTAGCAGATGTCGCATGGGCAACTAAGATGATATAGCAATTCCCCAAGTGTAACAAGCAATAATATTATAACCTACCTGGGTATCTAAGATGAAATAGCAGACCCTATCTAGGCAACTTAGAGATAGCAGATCCCGAAAGGTTATCCGTCCAATAGTTGATGACGTCCAGGGAAAAATGACAAAATTGCAAATCCTACGGTGCATTCTGGACAAAAAGCAGATCCCACCCGGCCGGTTCTAAGAATAGGAAATACCCACCGGCAACAAAGCCCTGCCACAGAACCCACCCTGGCAACTATGATGAGAAGCAGGTTCTGTCTTGGTATCTAGAATGAATAGCAGAACCCACCCGAGCAAATACTTTGTGCACCAGAGCATGCCTGGGCAACAAAGACGAATAGCAAATCCGGCTCAGGCAAATATGAGGTGAAGCAGAACTCATCGTTGCAAATAAGATGTTCAGTGCTCAGATCCCGCCCTGGTATCTAAGAACCTGCCCAGGTAACTTAAGTCATGTAGCAGATCCCTGTCCTGGTATCTAAGAACCAGCCGAGGTAACTAGGTCGTGTAGCAGACCCATCCCTGGTATCTCAGAACCTGCCCAGGTTGTTAAGTCATGTAGCAGATCCTGTCCTGGTATCGAAGAACCTGCCAAGGTAACTAGGTCGTGTAGCAGACAGGACATGGACAACTAACACAAATAGGTTATTCCATCAGAACACACGTAGCAAATAGCACTCGCATAGTATTACTAATAAAGTCAAACCTGTTTATAAAGACCGCCCAAGGGAACCAGTAGATGTGGCCTTTATGGAAAGAGTGAACCTTACATATAGGTTCAAATGACATAAATAAAGACCAATTGGGATTAAATTTGACTGGTCTTTAAAAGCAGGTGGCTTTATATAGATGTGGCCTTTAAAGCATGTTCAACTGTACTTACCACCAAGAATACCATAAGTCAGATACAAGATTTCCAGCTCTGGCATAAAGGCACTGATCATGACCCCAGCAGAAAATATCAGTCCACCGGCTATTACCACACGTCTGCAGCTAAACTTGTTACTTAACACACTGGCTAAAGGTCCTGGTAATGATAAAATTATAAATACAGTACGACCGTGATTTGTCACTGCCGTTTGTTCCGTCAGATTTTGGGATTATAAACCAAGATTCGGCAAATGATTGAGGGTGGAGGCTTAAAGACTGAATTACAGAGAAAAACACTGACGAAATAAATTTTGGGACTTCAGAGTAAAAAATATCAGTAAATTGTCGACAAGAGCGGCGGTAAAATTATCGGTAGAATTTTACTGTCAAAAACGAGGTACCATAGTTCACAGATGCTCAACTAGCAGGCAGCAGCTCAAGATCACGCTAAGTACAGTATAGACCTGTCGAACGTTTAACACTAAGATAACGAATTAATCAGCCCTCAAAGTGGATTTCAAAACTAAGTGGTCAGCTAGCCACCAATTAAATTTTCAGGTACCCAATGGAAATTCCACATGGCCAGGTAATCGTTTCTTGCAAATGAAGGAAAATTAGGGCATCTTTTAGGTGTGGAAAACAGAAATGCACTTTTTTAAAACTGACTTGCAATCACTTCCATACATCAGTGTTATAAATAACAATAATGATGATGTATAGTGCCCATTATATTGCCTGAATTGGTAACAGTATCATGAAAATTTTGTGATGCAGAAACAATATTTGTTCTCTGGTCACAAAAGTTCAAATTTAAAGTGGACAAGCTAGCCACCATTTACAAATTTTAGGTCGCCAGACACAATTCCAGGTCAATTTGGCCACCATTTTAGTAGACAAAATTGAGGGCTCTTAATGCCAAATCAGCAGCTCATCTCGGCGCCCCGTTAGCTATATATCGACAGTTTTTTCCGAAATCACTTTATCTACATATATCTCTCTGGAGTTTTTCGTACACTATCTCGCGGCCACTTGGCAGTCGACCTTCGACTCCTTTCATTAGCTCTGTGTTAAACTTCGACAAGTCCGTACTGTAGTTAGTGGAGTGGAGTACTTGTTATTTTACACCACAATCAATTTGAATCAGGACACTTTCGTTTACATACAGAAGCCATTCCTGGAATGACAGAGAACACCCCTTAACTTTGACAAACAAACTGGCACATTTTGTTATACTAGGATACACATGCATCTCAGTGGAATTCAACCTAGGAGGTTACAGGCGCTGCGAGCCGTAAATGGTCACGATGGTGTTGGAGACTCCTAGGAAGTTAGAGGCGCTGTGAGCCGTAAATGGTCACGATGGAGTTGGAGACTCCTAGGAGGTTACAGGCGCTGCGAGCCGTAAATGGTCACGATGGAGTTGGAGACTCCTAGGAAGTTAGAGGCGCTGTGAGCCGTAAATGGTCACGATGGAGTTGGAGACTCCTAGGAAGTTAGAGGCGCTGTGAGCCGTAAATGGTCACGATGGAGTTGGAGACTCCTAGGAAGTTAGAGGCGCTGTGAGCCGTAAATGGTCACGATGGAGTTGGAGACTCCTAGGAGGTTACAGGCACTGTGAGCCGTAAATGGTCACGATGGAGTTGGAGACTCCTAGAAGGTTACAGGCGCTGTGAGCCGTAAATGGTCACGATGGAGTTGGAGACTCCTAGGAGGTTACAGGCACTGTGAGCCGTAAATGGTCACGATGGAGTTGGAGACTCCTAGGAGGTTACAGGCACTGTGAGCCGTAAATGGTCACGATGGAGTTGGAGACTCCTAGGAGGTTACAGGCGCTGTGAGCCGTAAATGGTCACGATGGAGTTGGAGACTCCTAGGAGGTTACAGGCGCTGTGAGCCGTAAATGGTCACGATGGAGTTGGAGACTCCTAGGAGGTTACAGGCGCTGTGAGCCGTATATGGTCACGATGGAGTTGGAGACATAAGCCTATTCTCCTATATACAATCGTTAAAACTAATAATAAAGTACCTATGTATTAACGACGAACTGCGTAATTTTATATTCCATGTCACACTTGCAATATTGTGAATTATCCGCGATTTTCGCGACCAAATATCACCGATAAGCACGCGTATAAAAGCGGAGGCATAAACCCACAACAACTATAAGGTTGTCCCATGACTAATTTCTAAATGCCTAAGCGAAAAAAAAAACAGTCACTACTTATTTTCATGTTTTAGCCAGACCCGGCCAACATACCGAGGAAGCACACAATACTGAGTTACTGTAGTGGTTATACTAACTTTTTAAAATAAATATCTCCAATAGCAACTACTGACCTTTCCGTTTATGATAGCTAACATTAACATTGTGGCCCGTTTCATTGATTTGTGCCATTATCTCTGTTTCATATCGCATGAAAGTAATGAACATATTAATATACTACCTACCTAACAACAAACGTAATGTCGCACTAAGGGAGATAATCCATGTTGTACTGGAAGTGCCACTTCCAAACTTGCTCTGCAGCTGTAGTAGCAGGATTCCGCCGGACCTCTCAAACCCACCTGGAGAAGAGTAAACCGGAGTTGTATTATTTCTAGAACTTTCATTCTGTTGATTCTTAGATTTCACCAGTGGCGTGGACAACGAGTAACAGTGTTTATGTCCCGGGCAAGATTCTTCCGGTTATTTTGAGGCGACAAGTTAAGTGGAAGTACCCGAAGGCAACCATTGACCTTTGACAAGTGAACTAACAAACTTTTTCACATCGAGAGGGATTCGAACCTACTAACCGTTAAAGTTTTGCTTAGATCCGCTTGGGACCATTCAGTTATAAAAGTAACACATTTCCAGGTGTTGGTACCCTCATCAACTGGGGATCTATGTGGGTAATGCTGGTATCATCAGGTATTAATTGATTGAATGGGGTTTTACATCCCAATCAAGAATATTTCACTTATATCAAAACGTCACAAACTATGGGTGAAGTGACGGAATTTTTTACCTTTGCAATGCACTCAGCCACGCTTGTCGTGACACGGACAACCGGTTTTTGTGGTCTCTTCCAAAGGACCGTGTTTTTTTATTTTTAAATACTGAACTCTCTCTATTTTCAAGTCTTCATCAGACTCGATTAAAACTGACTGAGCAAGTTATTACAATGGCGGTATATAAGAATGGATTCGATTCAACAAAATTATAAGACTTGATCGAACTTGCTATGAAAGGCCAGCTCTATATTAGGACCACCTGCCTATAAAGGCCAGTAAAATTTTATCCCAATAGCTCTTTATTCATATTATTTAAACCTGTATATCAAGGCTACATGCCCATAAAGGCACTTTTACGGATTCCCTTGGGTGGCCTTTATATATAGGTTTGACTGTATTTAAAACATCCAATCAAACATCAGTATCCCCACCAAAGTGGAAGGAAGCCAAGGTATATCCGATCTCATATCCGTAACCCCGCCCACGTGGAAGGGAACTAAGGTACATCCCATCACTTGTTCGTAACCCCGCCCACCTGGAAGGGAGCAAAGGTATATACCATCACATATCCGTAACCCTGCCCACCTGGAAGGGATCTAAGGTACTTACCATCACATATCCGAAGCCCCGCCCACCTGCAAGGGATCTAAGGTACTTATCATCACATATCCGAAGCCCCGCCCATCTGGAAGGGAGCTAAGGTACATACCATCAAATGTCCGTAACCCCGCCCACCCGGAAGGGAGTTAAGGTACTTACCATCACCTATCCAAAGCCCCGCCCACCTGGAAGGGAGCAAAGGTACATACCATCACATATCTGTAGTCCCACCCATCCCATCATGCACCCATAGCCCCATCCAGCATCTGGAATAACTGTGTCTATCTATAAAGAATCGAGTTAGGGTAGTTCTACAAAACAGAACCAACCGTACCTATAAAGAAGTGTGCTAGAGCACATCCCACCACACACCACCAGCCCCACCCACCATCCGGGGCCGCTGGTTTATCCGAATCTTCTAAATCTTTATCATTCCTTTCTGCGTCTTTATTGGTCTGTGAATACAAATCATCATTATCACTGGGTTTTCCAACGAGGCTAAGTTTATCACTGGAATGCACCTGATCGTATAAGCCTGACGTCACTTCCGTCACTCCAGAAGCGGTTGCATTCGGTTCATCTGCACTGGACGCTTTATTTACAAATAAAATCAATGTCAATATGTCAATCATTATGTATTACACGTAGACATACTTTTCCAAAAGAGTTGTTAAAGGACAAGTCTTAACTTGGCCATCTGATTTCTTCTTGAAAAAGAGTAGTGTAAAGTAGTTTAATTGTGATATTCTCTATCTCTCTCAAATTTATGCTAAGACATGTCTAATGTCCTTATTACCAAGCTAACCCTTCTCCATCATAAATAGGACCTCAGTGGCGTACTAGTATAAAGCGTGAGCTTATGGATAACAGCTATTCAAACTGCCTAGATTCAATCCCACTCCATGTACGAACTAGAGACAGTTGTGTCAATTCGCTTGCCGAATGCCATGAGTTTTCTCCATGTACTCTGTCTCCTCAACAATCTCTAAATTGCTTCCTGGGTACCAGTGAAATAATCTTGACCTTTTGGGGCTTAAACACCTTATTTCACTCCACTCTATCTTAAATTATAAATACTCAAAACTCATATTATGAACCGTAAAATTTGACTCAAAATTTGTCCTCAAATCTGTGACAGTGTCCTCAAGTTTTAGATTAAATGAATTACGACTTCAAATTACTGTAACATCACACACACACACACACACACACACACACACACACACACACTTCTTACCGTGTGAACATACATCACTCATAACTCCAGAAAAACAGTGTTCGTCACCGTAACAATAAACACGTATTTCTGTGTAACATGGTCATGTGCTTGAACCCTGTAAAGAAACCCATTGAATACAATTTGACATTAATAACTTTGATGTGACATTTAAATAACAAATGTAACATTTATATAAATTCTAAGGAAGTTAATAAGTTAATTAATGTTACGCATTTAACTTGGCTCTGAAATAATCACCCCACTGTGATTATGAGAACTTTAACATCCTGAAGTAAATAATCACCCCACTCTGATCATGAGAATTCCAACATCCTGAAGTAAAACTCGATATAAATTAGGGAAGTAAAACATAAATGCTAAGTCTCAGCTTCTCGTTGTTTAGTGTAATGATGTGGGTTTTAACCGGAAAGTCACTACTTGACGAAACACTCGTGTTGCCGCATGTATTAATAGAACTTAATAGTAAATTAATTCATAAATTATGTAGATCGGCATGTCTTGGTTAACCTCATTGAAATACATGTTTAATTCACTTGGGGTTCTTTAAATATAAAACTCGATCTGTATAAAAATGCATGTAGATTGCGCCAATCCAAAACCAGTACCGAACGGGCACCGACCAAGACAAGATAAGTGCGATCCAAGCCTAAACCCCTTACCTTTGTTTAGACTGGTTAAATTTAGTTCGGTCCACAAAAGTCAGGTTCATTTAATTTTGAATGGATACTTCGGCTCTCACTGAGAGACTTGAAGGTTGTCGGACAGGCCATAGCGGATGCGCGCGGGATACCGAGAGACTTGAAGGTTGCCGGACAGGCCTGAGCGGTTGCGCGCGGGATAGAAGAATACTATATGTTTCCTCCTATCGTCGTCTCTAGTATCATTGAAGGATGTTTACGGTCCAGTCAAGTACATTCTCACACTGACAAGCGTACTAAAGTAGCCCGGCGTACCATCAGCACTGTACCTCACGGTTAAACTCCCACTACGTTGGGATCCTACCGGGAGAAATTTGGCAGTTTCAGCTTTGCTTGTGAAAGGTCGATTATGCTCGGGGTTCTCCTTCTCAGTCAGAAACGCTATTTGGCTCTATATTAGTCGAAAAAATGACTGGGCTCCACTCCGTCAAGGGCCTGGAAGTGAGTAGCGCGTCTACGTACATGCTTCTCATTGAAATATTGAACGGCATGTATAGATGGCAATGTTTCGGTATAAATGAAATAAAAAGAATGTTGAATGTGTGCATCTTTTACTAACTTTGATTTATTTAGATAGACGAGCAGTGTCACGGTTAACTTGAAACCCCTCCCCCTTTTCACAGTGTGTCACATAATATTTGAGTTTAACTTCGGCTACTCAAATATTTCCACGACCAATCGACTTAAAAGGCATTTTAATAATATGCAATATTACTCGACAGGTCCCCGTCCCGGCGTGTACTGGGTCTAAGCATTGCGGCACTGATGTCTGGCAATAAACGGGAAAATCAGACCATCCTAACTAACTAACTGCCCAGTCGATAGGAAAGTTCACGAACTTGACCCAAACAAACAACAAGTAATAAACAGGGGCGGTAACCTCGGATTATCAACGCTTATATACACACTACTTACCTGTAGAAATGTTATGACCTGACTCGTGCAACAAAGGATTACAAACACAAATTATTTAGAGAAGAGTACTGTATGTTCATGTCCTCCTACTTTCGTGTCAAATATAGAGATGTGTACGTTTCAGTCCAGTACGTTCTCACAGCCGTGCTAAAATATTGTCTACTTCGTGTTAGGCTGTGCATCGTCTATAGTCCGTTTCAAATTTCACGATTGCCCTGCGTATACCAGTGACTGTATTAAATGTCGCTGCGTATACAAATAATAGTACTCAACTTATTACATGTTTTGTTAAGCAATTTGTATTGCCTCAACCAATTATTTCAACATCAAACTTATTTATTTATTTATTATTCGAGTTGTAATATAGTGATGCGGGCGGGCGGGTGGGATGAATGGTTTTCCAGACTTTTTTTCCCAAAACCCCTGCACTTATATTTGGTGTTAACCATCATGAGTTACAGATCCTGTTAATGTTTCATTCCGGCTCAGTGATTTTTGATGAAATTAAGGGATGTTGACTTATAAAATTTCTTTAACATACTAATAGCAGTTTTCCAGACTTTTTATAAAACGCTTGCAGATATTTGGTATGCGATTAGAAATTGATTTGTATGTGAATCTTACATCATATAGAATATAGAATTGCAACTCGACTTGTGCACCCTGGTGCCTATTTATTATTATTGTTGTTATTATTTTTATTATTACGAGAAATCTACAGGTCAAAGGTTGCATAATTAATTAAGAAACGGAGGTGGGTCACTGCCAGTATGAATACATAAGAGATAGAGACAGCCAACATGGAACGGAGTACATAGGGTTGTAAGAAGGGCAAGAACATACACACGTCGGGGACAGATGCAGTTCCTCATGCCTTAGATTCGAGTTAAGATTCCATGGCTTTTGTCGTTGGTAGAAAATTTCATGGAATTGTGTGTTGTAAAATTCATGTATGTTCCATTGGGGCCCAGTAAGTTACATTAAGTAACGATAAGAACGAATTCCCGGCCTGTGATTTTACTATATAAAAGTATCCGATACTCCTCATATGCGGTTTTGAAAGGTCATGAAAATGTGGAATGCCAGTCGGGACCCTTTAACCGCACCACTGGATATTTACACTAGTGCTCATCCAAAGCCGTGAACTTTATAATCAGTGGTCCCAAAATGTGTTGTTTGTATTAACTTGTCTTATAATTACTTTGTATTGTTTCATATTCTTGTCTCACGGTGTTGGCTGTTTCAAAGTACATGTATTTGTTTTCTTCCATTTCAAAATTAGGGTCAAAATCTCCATCAAATTCTGGACAGCATATAAGTAGAGAAGACCCGAATAGCAGTATTTTTATTTTGCTTAGATTACACAAACGTTACCGTTATCACAAAACGTTCAAATAAAAATTAGCCGGGGTGCTCGCTCCGTATGTGGGAGGTCGTGGGTTCAAATGGGGTCTGACCAAGACTTTAGAATATGTAGTGACTGTTCTTTCGCCAAGCACTCAGCATTTAGAAATGAAAGTAATAAGGGTTAGGGTTAGAAGATACCTTAATATCCGAAGACTGGCGTGGCACGTGAAAGAACCCTCCAGTATATATGCACATCGCCATGAACGCCCCGACTTGAAAATGACTTAACCTATAGCTGTTGACGCGTCGATATAAGTGAAACATTTTTAACTGGGACATTTAACTCCATTCAATCAATCAAAAAGAAAGGACTTCTGAGATAGAAGCGGAATAGCGCCAGTACAGTGTGAACGATCAACCTACTGAGTCTTGACGAACGCAGACTACCATGTCATATAGTAAGCGACACCCTGCTTTTTAAGAAAACAAAGACAAGTAGTCAAGAGAGATCAACTGTTACCATGTAATCAGGTGTACAGTCCAATAACAATATAACGCACTTTATTAACACTTCAGTTATTTCTGAAAAATCTATTTTTATTACTGTGATAAAAATAATTTTAACAAATTTCACCAAAAACAGAATAATTTTAATATGTACTACATAGTATTCACTCATTTATATAACGTTATCAACATTACATGTTTACTCGTTAGGTGACCCCGTGTGACCCTGGATATAAAGCCCACCTGTCTATTAAAGTCCATTTTGCTCAGTCCCATTGGTGGTCTTTATACACTGGTTATACTGTAATATGAACCTTATTGTTTATTGACTTAGAAGGTGTCGTCTCGATATAAATGAAATCACCATTAATTTTTCTACATAGAAAGCTCAGTGGATTTTGTTATTTTAAGTGCAGCACGTATACAAAATTGTTTATTTTATATCAACCAGCTCAGCCTATTTCAATTACTTCCAGAACAATTAATGCAGCTGAGTTAGCGGGGTGCTCGCTTCGTATAGGTTCGCACCTCGGATGGGGTCTGACCTAGACTTGAAAATAGATAGTGTCTGTTCTAAGGACAAGCACTCGGTATTTAGAAAGAAATGACAGTCAAAGGGTGCTTAGGAAAAGACATTGAATGCCCCCGTGTCACAACGTGCGTGGCCTGCTTGCATATTGCTCTGAGCGTATTGCAAAGGTCAAATGATACGAATACTTCACCTATATCTGGTGGCGTCTCGATATAAGTGAAATATTCTTTAGTGCCAGTGAGACACGGGACTTCGGTTTTATGTCTCACCCCTGAAAGACTACTCAAGTACAACTCTTCAAAAGTTTCATTATTAAATACAGTCGAACCTACCCTAAAGGCCACCTCTATATAAGGACAACCTGTTTTTAAATGCCAGTAAAATTTTATCCCAATTGCCTGTTATTGGTGTTAATGGAACCTGTAAATTAGGGTCACCTGCAAATAAAGGTGGTCACTTTTACTGGTTCCCGTGGGTGACCTTTACAGGCAGGTTTAACTGTACATTTAAAGCTGGTGTATGACAGCTCCATTATGGAGAGGAGATGAAACTTGTTACGTTGTTGAAGTGTTGGTTGTGTTTAGTTTATCTTATCATGATAATTACCAATATAGGCAAACAACTTTGACCTGTCCGTTTGACCTTTCATTAGGAATATTCATATAGGAGGATCCACCCAATACATAGGTCGTGTAAGGATTCGACATTAATACATTTACACATTGTACATGATTAGTGTTCACATCAGGTATACGAAATATATACGCATGATCCCTATTACTTGAATTTACTCGTCCATAATGAATATTTAAATCAAAGGTCAAGCGGACAGGCCAATGTTGTTTACTTATACCTATCTATCTGTTGATAACGGTGTACACAAACACTGTGTTTTAAATATTTCATTCTGGTCTTACTTTGCCTTGATACCTTTAAAATAAATACAGTAAAACATCGCCATTATTTGTTAATCAAATTGTTTTTATACAAAATGATTTCGCATGTTTTAAACTTTGTACCAATCAAAGGGGTCTGAATTCAGGATAATCATCTTATAACTGGTAACTAAAACACCCCCTCTCCTCAGCGTGATAAATATCCCGATTGCTCCAGACTCCTGTGGTACCAATGATACTAAAGTATTGGGAAAGAAAAAAAAATTGCATTGCGAATGGTTTTTCAATTTTGGCAAGTGAAGGTCTTTCGCAATCAGATTTATTATTGGGGATATTGTAACATAAACGCGACAGAAGGGGTGATTTTATATCATATACTAGACGAGAGTCATGTGAACCGCAATGGCGGAGTCGAAGCTCGGCTGTCGAATGGCTAAGATATTGATAGCTAACGACCGAAATGCTGCAGAGATTATGATAACATCTGATAGCTAACGACCGAAATGCTGCAGAGATTATGATAACATCTGATAGCTAACGACCGAAATGCTGCAGAGATTATGATAACATCTGATAGCTAACGACCGAAATGCTGCAGAGATTATGATAACATCTGATAGCTAACGACCGAAATGCTGCAGAGATTATGATAACATCTGATAGCTAACGACCGAAATGCTGCAGAGATTATGATAACATCTGATAGCTAACGACCGAAATGCTGCAGAGATTATGATAACATCTGATAGCTAACGACCGAAATGCTGCAGATATTATGATAACATCTGATAGCTAACGACCGAAATGCTGCAGAGATTATGATAACATCTGATAGCTAACGACCGAAATGCTGCAGAGATTATGATAACATCTGATAGCTAACGACCGAAATGCTGCAGAGATTATGATAGCATCTGATAGCTAACGACCGAAATGCTGCAGAGATTATGATAGCATCTGATAGCTAACGACCGAAATGCTGCAGAGATTATGATAGCATCTGATAGCTAACGACCGAAATGCTGCAGAGATTATGATAACATCTGCCATATAGCTGTCAAGATAATATAGCTAACGAGGAGCTGAGATGAGATACAAATTCGTTTGCTAAGTGTTCGTGTACTACATGGTTAACGATCTATGGGTCTATTAAAAGACCAACAACATTGACCTGTCAGCTTGACCTTTCATTATGAATATTCATGTATGATGATCCACCCAATGTATGGTCACTGTAGGGATTCGTAGTAAATACATAATGCACGTTTTCCTATGATGTAGACAAAAGAAACACACGTGTTTCCTTTACGTAAATGTCTTTGTCCATAATCAATTGAAGGTTAAGCGGGTAGGTCATTGTTATTTGACTATATATAGATATACAACACAACTACATGTATCCTGTTTCATATTTTATATGATTTACCCTTTATCCTTTCTGTATAAATGTGATATACATATATCTTAAAACTACACAGACTCCGTCCTTAATGATAGGTTTTCTGGTCGTAAAATTAAACCACTACATAGAACATAATTATCATCATTTACTGTGAAATCCTTAATTTTCGCGGTGACCAATATTAATTATCGTTGTTTTCAGAATTTAATCTGGCCCATGCATGTAGATATCAACGAAAATAGTATAATTTACACACGTACTTTAAAAATAAACCAGAAACCACGAATTTACCGACCCACGAACTGTTTCTTTTCTTAGAACCACAAAAATAAATAATCCCACAGTATCCTGGTACCTTAATCTGAAATCACCACAAAACACGAATTTGTCACCTCGAGAAATGTTTCGTTTTCTTTAAACCACGAAAATAATGATTTAACAATATCCTAACGCCAGTAACACGGCCAGTACATACGACATGGATTTAAATGCGTTCATTTTCACTTTAAATCTGTATCAATAATGCCTTTTGCTGCCTTCGTGAAATAATAGTTCACATTAAAAACATTATCAATATTTCTTACAAACATAATATTGGAACACACCGTCATATTTCTTATCACCGCCCACTGATTGGATAATCTTCACTTCCGCTTGCATTTCTAAATCCGCGTTTGAAACTAGTACCGGTGTATGGCCAAAAATAACCATGTATCCGCCCTTCTTTATTGATCGCAATAGAGGTTTTATCATACTTCTGGCGTCTACCGCTTTAAGAACCTCCGAATTGATGAACCGTACGAACATGACGTCAGCACTATCGTCTGCTATTTTTGGTTCAATGGCGTTACCGACGTGGATTTCATCCACGCGTTTGACAGCATATTGTACCATAAATCTACTAAGGTCCTGGCCGATGGTGTACGAATTTGGTAAAGCGGATTTCATTGTGTATAAAAACTGTCCCGTTGAGCATGCTGGGTCATACAGACGCAATTCTTCTGTTCCAAGGGATTTTAAAAATTGTACAGAATAGTCACGCAGGTACACCTCTCCTTCTCCGAGCTGCAGGGCTAGGTTCTCGTCAATTTCCCACCCCTCGTCTGGACAGTGTATTTCTTCCTTGTTTATATGCTGTAGAGCTGGGTATGGGAACACCAATTCCGTCTGTTTCAAATTACGCTCGACAATATCGTGCATTATAAATTTCTTCTCCGCCGGAAGTAGAGGCCGATAATAAATGATAATGCCGTCTTCTTGGATTCTATGGTCTACCATTATACCAAACAACATACTTGCGGTAATAAGACTACAGTGAAGTTCTCTAATTTTGTTGGCAATCCACTGGTGTGATAAAATACGACGTCCAACAAACGTCACCTGTTCACTTCCCGTACCAGTCTTTAAAACGAAAATACTCTGAGGAAGCTCCTTAAAATTTTCAAAATACATTTCGGGTCTGCGTTGTCTGACTTCCGCCCAATCAACTTTTGCCGCTGGTTGTACAGATGCATCAATTTGACGTTTTTGGTATAACTCTATTTCCTGTAGAATCAGTTTAACATTACGCAAGTCATGGTCGTCCTCTGTCTCTTCTATAAGTTCAGATATCATTGTTTTGGCTTTCGACCAGTCATTTCCAGATATACATTTCTGAGCAGCGTATAACTTTTCCCACGTGTCTTTGTTATTGACCTCACGAAACACTCCATCAAACTGGAATGTCGGGTGACCATCAGTAGCCGTCGGAAGACTTCCACTTCGCTTCATTTTCTGCAACTATTCTCTCTCTTGTCCTCCCGACAACGTGTACAAATTACAGCTGGTATTTAACAAAGGTCACAGTGTTAGTAAGAGATAACAGATAAAATCGTCCTTATGTTTAGGTGTTAGAGATATGTGGTCTGAAGTAACGGGCAACTGTTGGGGTCAGGTCAGAATACTGGCCAAAGTTTCACAATCATTCCTGAACTAAGATATTCCTTAACTTAATATTGACAACGGGTTTTCGGAGTTTTAGGGACACTCGGTACACACATGACATTTCGTCATCAAAAAAAAGCAACACACAAAGATTTGTCTAATATATAATTATTTCTATTTTGACATCCATTTATTACCTGCACAAAAATTATGTCGCCGGGTTCGAAAGCAGATCTAGTGATTGTTTGACCTCCGTCTGTCCGTCCGTCCGTCCGTCTTTCTGTCCGTCCCATTCGTCCTCCGTCCGTTCGTCCGTGCCATCTAAGCAGTGCATAGTTTGTGTAATCTGTAACTGGTGATGTTTTACTTTATTTTCCTACGGTAACTCGTATGAGCCTTTCCTAAATTAATGAAATTTTGACAGTTGATGTGCGCTTTGTATTTTGGTGACATTTGACAATTTTATTACATAATTAACGCCAATGATACACCGTTATTACCTGCGTCGACAGAGAGAAACGCTTGTCTAGTGATTGCTTAACTCTATCCATCTACCCTTTAGTATGAAACACTTCAGTCGGGTCTGTACTTAGTGTAACTCCTAGACAGGGGCGGATCCAGGATTTTTTGAAAGAGGGGGTTGAGGATTATCCAGGTTTTTAAAGGGGGGGGGTTAAGAATTATCCAGGATTTTTTAAAAGGGGTGAGAATTTTGTCAATGCTAGGTGCGAGCGCCGAAGGCGCGAGCTTCCAGAGACGAGGGGTCTAGGGCAGAGCCCCGATGGGGGCCAAGAAAATATTTGTTAATCAGTCAATATCTCTCTCTCTTTCTCTCTCTTTTAAATTTTTCAAAGGGGGGGTTGCAACCCCCGCAACCCCCCCCCCCCTTAAATCCGCCACTGCTAGATGACTCTTGTCCCAACTTACCATACATTTTACACACATACACACATCAATTGAACCGCGGCATCAATAATATGTATCTTCTACGTTACCTCAGTTTGTAGAGTGTTCGCTTCGTATGTGGGAGATCGTGGGTTCAAACCCCGACCAAGACTTGAAAATAGTGACTGTTCTTTCCCCAACCACTGAACATTTAAAAATGAAAGCCACTAGGTCCATCGAAAGAGACCTTAAAACCTTGCCGTGATGCCCCATGCCACAGCAGGCCATCTTACATGTACACATTGCTCTGAGTGCACTGAAAAGGTAAATTCTGTCACTCCGCCAATAACTCGTGATGACTAGATGTCGAGAACCGGTAAATATGCTGCATGTGGGTTTACTTTGTCTTGGACAAACATTCCATCTAGGGCGGGTGGGTAGTGTATTCTCAGCCAATTCACTTCACATACAGCACCGGGACCGTAACGGTCCTAGGTTCGGGATATATTTTAACTAACTTGGCTTGTATCCGTTCATTTTAGGTTGACAAGATAAACAGCTGTCAGTTAGTGCGGCATTATGCCGAATCACAATAGAATCTGATAACACGTGACTAGATTCACATTCAACTGTTCTAGTTTTGCAGTTACAGTCAAATCTAAATAAAAAACATTCTTGAAAGCCAGTTGGAACTAGTATAGAAACCTGAAAACAAACAATTTAACGGTCTTATAATAAAAAAGTATTCCTCTCGCAGCAGCACCAGCTGATCCAGTTTTTGAACTCATTATTAATAAGTCGCTTTATTTGAAAATCTCGCGTTAATCGACTTTAACCTGTGGAAATTAACGCGTCACGTGACTGATGATATTAATGAGTTAAAAAACGGAATCATTTCTGGGTTTGTTATAATCAGTCAGATCACTACATATACAGTGGGTCTATATATTGTCCCGATTCCTTATTCTATTCCATTCTTGGTTTATGACTTGTGTTAAAGGAGTAGACAATATATTAGTGAACAGAAGTCTGCCAGGTGGTTCAGACATCGGTAGAAACTACCTACAAGAAAAGCACCGGAAGTGGATAGAAACATGCGGGCAAAACGAAACTAGATGTTTTGACTTCTGTATGGTTACTTAACGCTATCAGGTACACAAATACCTTGGATTGAACTATTCAAGTAGCCGAAACTACAGGCTTATCCTAATCTATATAAAGTGCCTTCTAAATTACTGGAAATAATGTTCTACCTTCAAATTAACAGATTAATTTTCAATAGAAAATTATTCAGACTGAGACTTGCACGATTGGTCTCAGAAATTATTATTTGTCGCTACATTGCTCTACAATAACTGTTATTTCTACTTGTCTGAACGGAGTCATTTAAAAGTAACTTGTCATTCAGAAACCAACTTATTACCAACCACATTATCCATCTTGAAACTCATAATTTTAAGTATTTAGGCAACAACATTCTAGCATTGTCATGTTTTGAATCTTTTGTTTGTTTTCCATTTAAGTTATAAAGCATATATATCCTTTGTTGTCCATGTTATTTAGTCAATGAAAGAAATAGATGACAGGTAAACAAGGAATATGTCTTTATATTTATGCATCAATGACAAAAGTGTACAGCAATGAAAGTTAAAATAGATTCAGCAGACTAATTGAATTTTAACTGATTAGATGAACATAATCAATCAAACAGGAGAAGATTAAGGGGTTTGGTCTCATTTTTGTGGCAGGTTATGTTAAACCCATTCTTTAGAAACTTCTCATTTCTTTCCACTTTAAAGTCAAACCTCCCAAACAACTCATTAGAGTAACTCACTGCAGACCTAACGTGCACAGCTTTTCAAGTGTGCTATTAACATATCCTTTATACATGTATACATAGACTACTACTTGTCTGGAAAAGTTTGATTTCGGCAAATGCTACAGTACCTTTTTATCATATCATCATTTATATTTAATTGATGTTTTAATCATTAATCCATTAAATTGAAAACCACTGATTCTTTTCTTTCCATACTCTTGCTTTTGTACAATTTTTTGGTTTCCAACTTTCTTTACTTTTTCTATCTGAACCTGGGAATCCAAATTTTACAAAGAACCGTTTTGATATTTAACAGTTGACATATAAACATGGTTTATTAATCTGTATTGTAATTGGATCTTACATACGTTTCTACATGTACCATGACTGTCAAAGGTTGATAAGACTCGGGCGGCTGGGACTATCTCGATTTACCATGTACAATACACAAAATCTACTTTCATTTTCATTCCCTATTATTTTTTAACTTGTCCCTTCGGACAGATTGTTTCTCTTGACAAAATCTAGGACTTGGTGGTATATGGGGTACTAGGCCATATCATAGAAAACCCAGTTAACACAATTTTTGTCCAATCTTCATAAAAATGCTCATAATGATCTACTTGACAAAAGATAGGTGAACTTTGTATATTGTTAATGTTGGGTCAATAGGTATGTCACTACATTCATATAGCAGACTGAAAAGGTGTGACAGACAAGTCAATGGGTAACTGAAAAGTTAATTACTCTGTCTAAATATTTAACAGGTTAACAAGCCAAACTGAAAGTTAACAGGTCCTACAAAGTTACAGTAAAGGTTATGTTTCTAGATCTGGCTGGCTGGCCTATTTTTTTAAACTTCAGACTTGTTTTGAATACTGATTTAAATGGAGAAATTTGTATTGCAAAACATATTCACAAAATATATACATAATGAAAGTAGGAATCAAACTTAATCCCAATCCAAGCAAGTTCCAAACTATTTTTATTGCCTTGCTGGCTTTGTTGAAACTACTAACTATTGATGTTAAACATTTTTTATTAATTTTGTTAAATTATTTTATATCCTACAGATAATGAATCATCGGAAAAGAAAATTATCAACATCAACTTTAGAGGAATCCTTTGATTTATTGTCTCGAGAAAAAGTAGAAAAACTCTTCCAAAAGACGTTCTCTTTTACCAAACCTGACAGTGGAGAAAATTGGAATCTTCCAAACAGTAATGAAGATAAATGGAATCTTCCAAATCTATCTGAAAGACTAAACAGCCAACCAGTAACATGGAAAAATGATGATCTAGAGTCAATGAAAAATGACCTGAACTCATTAAAGGATAAACTAAGTGATAAAGATGTGATATCATGGAATGAACATACGTGTTACATGAACTATGCAGCTAAGGTCCTTCCTGAATTACGACAGCGGTTTAATCCAGAGCTGTGTACACAGGCATGGTGTAAATTTCATGAAATTTTGTCATCATATCCTCTAGTCGATATTGACAGTGACAAGATCAACTCTGTACATCTGTGTGAAGCTCCTGGAGCCTTTATAGCCAGCTTGAACCATTACCTGGTGGCTAGTGGTAAGTACAACCTGAAGCATCAGATCTAGAGTTGTTGCTTAACCAAATTTAGGGCCAATATTGGGCCCCAGTCACAATTCACAATTTTTTTCACAAACACCAAGCTCAATTTAAGAATTTACAAAAACTTAGGATTACAAATGTTGTAACATAAATCTAAATTGAAATAAGTTGCATACCTGCCAACTATTCGATTTTGGTGGAGTCATTCTGAATTTATTAACGCTTTTCCGCCTTCCTATTTTATGCAAATAAATTCCCATTTGGCACTCGCGCCTGGTCGGCAAACTTTTAAAAACAAAGTTAATACTTGTTACTTTTGTTTACATGATACACACGCTTGGAATACAACCAAACCTAGTCGGAGACTCCTTGGAGCCCCCAGACCCTACCCCCAGCCAGTGTGTGCCTATTGCACGCATTTTAAGATTCCGATTTTCCATCACAGAAGGTTGAACAAGTAAAACTAATACATATTAGTAATTCCATTAAACATAATTTCATTTGTCTATTTTAGAGTTTTGTAACAATAATACCAATATTTTCTTTTCTCGTTTTCACGCTTCTGCTTATAATTACTTTTACAATAACAAGGCCCCTGGCCCAATTCATAAAAAAAATTAAATTTAAAAAAAGCCCTTGTGGGCAGTGGTCAGTGCATATATTGGCATAACATACTTAGTCTTGTATAGAAGTATAATTAATGATTAAATGACAATCGGCGACAGCTGTTAATGAAAACATAACAAGCTCGATCTTCAGTTTTTAGTCGTCCTGTTTAATTTAAACATCTCCTTTATTTCTTGATTTGTAACCTAACAGTAAATATTACAAATACCATTGTCAAAACAAGTGTAGTGTTCAACCTAGCAGAGCTCCAGATAAGAATTTGACACGAAGGATCATTACCTCGTCTTTTTTCTAAAGGGTATCCACAATGATCCATAAAAATGTAAAGATTATTTTCAATTTTTAAAGCCATTTATTTAAATAAGTATACAGTAACTTCTAACAATAATACAGTAACATCATCTTCATTGTGACAATGCATTTCACAGGTACTTGGGTTAGGAGTTCAACCCCTATAGCAGTCTCTTCTGTTATAAGAATAGTAAAGGGTAATGAGGATTTTGGAAGGGTTTTGATACCCTTACATTTACAATTTAAAGAGTAGATTCAAAACAATTAAAGGGTACTAGTATTTACACAGATACTCCTCTTATCTGGAGCTCTGAATTATCTACGGTTTTTCAGAAGGAGCCATTTTCAAAAACTTCCTTCTTAAACACCATAAAATCAATATTTTTGTATTAATGTAATGTTAAATATGGCCCAATAAGACCAAAACGGATGGGATAATTTGGCCAGATAAGGGATCAGCAGGCCCCAATGGCCCCGTCTATTAAAAACGCTGTCATCTGGTGTAGGATCAATGATTATGCCCATTTTATTGATTCTTCTGCAAGTTGTCTAACGTATACACTAAGAGGAGCAAAATTTGTTTTATTGTTAGGTTACGGAGGTGGATGGACTTGGACTGGTACGTCGTTAAATCCGTATTACGAAGGAAACGGGCTGAATAAGATGATAGAGGATGATAAACTAGTCAGGTTTAGTTATGATAACTGGTACTTCGGTGTCGATGATACAGGAGATCTGTTACAGTATCAAAACTTAAAAGGACTACTAGACCATGCTGGGAAAATTGGACCAATCCATCTTGTAAGTTATATAAACAGTCTAACATGTGTTAAAGGACACCTCTGTAAAAGGATCATGCTGGGAAAATTGGACCAATTCATCTTGTAAGTTGTATAAATAGTCAAACCTGTGTTAAAGGACACCTCTATATAAGGACCATCAGCTTTGACTGTTATAACCTATGTTTAATTATAGCAAAATATTATATTCATCTTTAAAGAATGCCAAAAACACTCCCCTCCTATCAAGCTTGTATCGAAACTATCAAATACCATAAGAATATTGATATTTACTCTTTATTTATGTATGAACTGGCAAACGCCCATAAAATAAGACAAAAATGGTAAATGTTACAGTTATAGATGATAAGTTATTTATTGTACACCATCTTATTTAGACAATGCATAATATTTGTACATGTATGTAATAATGGGATGAGTTTCCCCACATGTTTCTAACTTTTGGTCATAAACATGAAGATCAAAGAAAAATATTTAAAAATTTTTTTTTAAAAAAACTGTGTTAAAGGACACCTCTATATAAGGACCATCTGCTTTTAAAGGCCAGTAAAATTTTATCCCAAATGATTTGTACTCCTGTATATAAATACCACCTGCACATAAAGGCCACTTTTACTGGTTTTCTAGGGTGACCTTTATAGACAGGTTTGACTGTTCTTCACATCTCTTCTCCCAGAATTCTTAGGTTTCATAATCTCTTATCTGGATATCTTTATTTTTGAATAGTCCTATATGTGTGAAAAGGTTGAAAGTTTATTAGTAATTTATGTTATTCTCAGATTTTAGCAATAACTCGTTGGAGATTATAAGAAAAATCAATAACTCAATTTTGGGACTTGAAAATAAGAAAAATCAATAACTCAATTTTGGGACTTGAAAATAGAGTGGCGATAAGCCAGGTAGGAAAGTTATTGAGGGGCATTTTGACAAGGTTTTACTGTATTTGCCCATCTTGAGTTACTATGGAATATTTTTCATATTCTGACAAATTTAATTTTTGTGATGTCGCATTTCCATGGACACCCTGAATCAATTAAATAGTACTTACAATAACCACAAATCACTATGTAACAATGAAATGGTATGTTTTCTTAGAAAAACAAATGCGGTTGGAACGTTAAGCAGTTCAACACGATCAACGTTAGATCATCCATCATTAAGACAACAATATTTTGGAAGAAGAATTTCAATACAATTTGGATTTAATTCTAAATTTGACTATTTAATCCTATTCAAGCAACATATGTAAGGGTGCATACTGTTATACTGGTATAAATAAATATATGTGGTAATAACATCAGCCTTCATATATAATGGATTGTAGGGGATTGAAGCATTGTGATTGAAGTTTACCTATTTTATTTACAGTTCATGGGGTATATGTTTTAATTGCCAAGTCACCTGGAATGACCTTGACCTATTTATTTTGTATGATTGCAGGTCACAGCTGATGGGAGTTTTGATTGTCAGAATAACCCAGCGGAACAGGAGGTTGTCATCTCAAGATTAAAATACTGTGAGACATTGGCGGCTCTTTTACTTCTGACACCAGATGGCAGTTACGTGATGAAAATGTTTACGATGTTTGAGTGTTACACATTATGCTTGATTTATCTATTAAACTGCTGCTTTGAACAGGTAATACAGGGCTTTGTACAGGTAATATAGGGCTTTGCAGGGTTCGAAATTAGGCACGCATACTCGCTAATAGCTTGTAGATCTGCGGAATAGCGAGTGGAAATAAAAGCCACTCACATAGTTGAGCGAGTGAATAAAAAAAAAAGCTAAATCATTTACAATCTACTTTTCAATTAACTGTCACATTGTATGTTCCAAATGAAATTTAAAACGAAAAAAAAAAAATCAAAAGCGGCCGAAATAAGTCATATTGTCTGGGCATCTCTATCGTAAACAAATTCGGATTACTCGGGCATGTATCGCGTCAATGTATAATATTAGGTTTCCCGGAACACGTGGCTACGATTGGCTGCTTAATTTAGTCTTTGCCTCTGATTCGTTGTTTAAAATAGACCAGTGGAAATCCTATTACCGTCATGCTTTACTGTAGCACGTGAATAAAAAAGTAAAAAAAAAAATGTCGCATAAGTCCATTACAAATTTTTTCAAACGGCCGGCGGATAAATCCAATGAAAGTGACGGTGCCAGTTCATCAAAAATACCATAAATTTTAGCTAGTCATTTTTCATTTTAGCTAGTGAATAAAAATTGTACAAGCTAATTTTTGCTAGTGGTAAATATCGCTAAAATCGAACCCTGCTTTGTACAGATAATACAAAGCTGTTGCTGGACCATATTTTAGGCTGATATTGGGCACCATTCACAATTAAATCTGATGGTTTTTTATTCAAAAACATCAAGCTGATTTTCACAATTTATGCAAACATAAAAAAAGACTAAGAAATGGTAAAATAAGTAAAATAAAAACTTAATTCTTGTCAAAAATTAATTTTGTAAACAAATGACTGTTTTTAATCAGTGAGTTCATAAGTTCATTAAACAAGTTTTCACCTGGGTATTTTAGACTTTTGTTACAATAACAGTATTTTTAATTTTCCCAGTTTTTGCTATTTGACCATTTATTATGACAAGTACAAGCGCCCTTGCCCTGGATTCACAAAAGTTTGAGATACCTAGCTGTTATAAATATAAATGATATATGATAACATGTATGATGTTCCCTAGGATTCAGACAGATCTTTAAATCCAGTTGTCAAATTAAATCCTGACCCATTAAAATTTCAGATATTACTGGTATAGTTATTTGCAATAAGGATTTTTTCATTGCAAGTGTGTCATAATATGGTTTACAATTAACTTAAAAACTTAAATTTTCCCAAGTTTTCCCAGTTTAAAAGGCAGAAGATACATGTAGTTATTGGACACTGTAAATTTTTGGGCGTTGGTTAATTTTCACAAGCAGTGACAATTCAAGTTATTTTGGAATTTTTATTTTGGCTTGGGAGAATGACAATCAGTGCAGGGGAATGACATTCAGTGCAATTACTAGATAACTATGTAAAAAATTAAATATTCACAATGGTTTTATTGCCCTTCAGAAATTATTCAAAAATGAAAATAATATTTAATTAACACAAAAATTTCCTGATTTCTAGTATTAAAAATATTAACAAATTTGGCATTTCTATTTTGGCTTTGGGAAATGACAATTGCTAGATAATTACATAAAAATTTGAATATTCCCAAAAAAGTTAAATTTCAACTCCTATTGTACGCGAAAATGAAATTAATTAAAAAATTCCATGATTTCCAGTATTAAAAAATAACAAAATAACAGATACTGTTTTATATTACATAGGTGAATGTGTTCAAACCAGCTACTAGTAAGAGTGGTAACTCAGAAGTTTATTGTATATGTACTGGATTTACTGGTCTTCAAAACAAAGAGGAATTTATCAACTTTAGTAGACATTTCTATGGTGAGTATATATTTATCGTTTTATTTATGGAAGCACTCATGTGACTGAAGATCCAACAGCCTAAATTTTATTTCACTCTCCTTAATCTGTTAAACAGTAAAATCTGTGTATAAAAACCACCCATGGGACATATTGGCTTTACAGATTTAAATGACTATATCTTGAGTCTTCCTCACTTTATGTAAAGAATTATTTTTATGGAATTTCAGTTTTCTAATAGCTTTTCATCCAGCCATTATTTATCAGGTGAGAATATCGGACCTATTGAGCCTCTTGTTTCTTCTTGTAACACCTTTTAACCAATCAGGACTAAAGCTTGTATGAATTATATTGCATCCTGCAATAATTATGAATTGACATAGCAGCCCTCAATTTTGTCTACTAAAATGGTGGCCAAATCAACCTGGAATTGTGTCTGGCGACCTAAAATTTGTAAATAGTGGCCAGCTTGTCCACTTTAAATTTGAACATTTGAGTGACCAGAGAACAGATGTAATTTCTGCGCCACAAAATTTTCATGATACTGTTACCATTTCAGGCAATATAACGGACACTTTACATCATCATTATTGTTATTAATAACACTGATGTATGTAAATGTTTGTAAGTCAGTTTTAAAAATGTGCATTTTTAGCTCACCCTGAGCCAAAGGCTCAGATGAGCTATTGCAATCTATCATCGTCCGTCTTCCGTCGTGCATCAAGTGTCGTGTGTAAACTTTACATTTTAATCTTCTCCTCCAAAACTACTGGGGCAAATTTGATGAAACTTGGCGATTATCATGCCTGGGTAACAGCCTTTAAAAATTGTGTTCAGGGTTTGGCCATGCCCAACAAGATGGCCGCCATTACTAAAAATAGCAAAAAGACAAAAAAATCTTCTTCTCTGAAACCAAAAGGTGCAGGCAAATTTTGATTAGATATTTAGATTCAGCATACCTGGGAACATCAAAATTGTGTTTTTCATGAAAATTGAACGAAAAATAGGTTACACGTTTTTTGCGTAAAATTATGTAATTTTGAAAATGAGACTTTTATTGTTATAACTCAATAACAGCTGAAGATAATTGTATGGAGTTTTCACTGTTGATCTTGTCTTGCTATTTTCTTCCAAAAGATGTCAAGGTCAAAGGTCAAGGTCATGTCCCTGTTTTTGACCTTTGATAAAAATGCTATTTTTTAAACATTTCAGGTGATAATGGCATGGGATTTTCAGTTAATTGTAGGTATTGACATGACGATCATTTTGATACATAGATCAAGGTCATGACTTCAAAGGTCAAGGTCAAGGATGCCGTTATAGTTGATTATCTGCAAAACTATTAACTTTTTGTAGGTAATGGCACAATGGTCATTTTGATATATTAATAAAGGTCATGGGTTCAAAGGTCAAGGTCACAGATGCAAAACAATACCGAAATGGTTAATTATCTTGAAAACTATTAACTTTTTGTATAGACATGTATATTACAATATTGTAGGAATTGATTTAACGATCATTTTGATATGTAGATTAAGGTCATGGGTTCAAAGGTCAAGGTCACAGATGCAAATCAATACCTAAATGGTTAATTATCTCGAAAACTTTTAACTTTTTGTATAGACATGTATATTCGAATATTGTAGGTTTTTATTCAACGATCATTTTGATATATAGATTAATGTCATGGGTTCAAAGGTCAAGGTCACAAATGTGAAAGAATACTGAAATGGTTAATTATTTCAAAAACTATAAACTTTTTGTATAAACATGTATATTAGAATATTGTAGGTTTTGATTTAACGATCATTTTGATATATAGATTAATGTCATGCGTTCAAAGGTCAAGATCACAGATCCGAAAGAATACTGAAATGGTTAATTATTTAAAAAACTATAAGCTTTTTGTATAGACATGTATATTACAATATTGTAGGAATTGATTTAACGATCATTTTTATATATAGATTAGGGTCATGGGTTCAAAGGTCAAGGTCACAGATGCGAAAGTGTACCAAAATGGTTAATTATCTCGAAAACTATTAACTTTTTGTATAGACATGTATATTCAAATATTGTAGGTAATGGCCTAACAATCATTTTGATATATAGATGAAGGTCATAGTTTCATACTTTTGTTTTTACTTTTTTAGCTGTTTATAAATAATGTATTGTAGCTAGAATATATATATATATATATATATATATATATATATATATATATATATATATATATATATATATTAATATATTATACATATATTATATGTAGCAATCTCGGGACAAGGTATGATTAATTTGCAAAAATCCTTGCATTTAATTCTGCCTTACTGCTGAAAATTAGGAGTTCTCTTTAATAAATGTTATTGACCATTGAACCTCTGCATGAGATATGTACTTAGCCTCAGGTGAGCGTTAAGGCCCATGGGCCTCTTGTTGCTCTCCTTACCTAAAAGATGTCTTAATATTCTGTCATTTGGAAGAAAATGTTGCCTGGCCACTTGGAATTTCCACTGGCCACATGAAAATTTGAATTGGTGGCCCACTTTGAGGGCTGCATAGTGTTTTGTGTCGTTTATGAGGTGATAAATGATGGTATAACATGCGCAAATTGCATAATCTGCTCTCTTATATTTACAAAACATCAGATACAGTAATTCATAAAACCCGGTGTTTTCACGTTGCAATGGACATTGTTGATGTTTCATTGTGACCTATTTCAATGTTTTTCGACTGCTCTACATATGCTGTTTTGGTGCCTGCATGTGTTCAAACAAACAAAATAGTTTTAAAATTTAAAGTCCTACAGCTACTTGGTTTGTTTAATTTACTTGTAAATTTATTTTTACAGCAAACGTGTTCTCGCAATGTAAACAGAATCATGAGTGGATGACATGTGTCTTTTTGTACAAATAGAAAGGTCAAAATCCATCCATATTATTTCTGACGTATTCCTACGCTAATTGTTGACATCACAAATCTGCATATTCTGCACTGGCGTTATGAGCAAATAAACGGCGAAATTGCTACAATATTTACATAGGACAAAACAGTTGCAATTGTAAATTTTGCATAATAATAGTCAAATGTAAGATTTTACTGAAACTTAGTAGAAATGCACCGGAAACCACATTTAGTTATGTAAGTTAAAGGTCAAGGTCAAATCCTAAGACTTGATGTGTATTATGTCTCCACTCTGTATTTTCTACATTTCTATATGGATTTTACCAACACTTTCTTTCATTAATATCAAAGCAGGTATTGTACAGATATTGAGGTTACTAGTCATATTACTTTATGTGTTCCTTACAGAAACTACAGCATCTGATGTTCCTTGTATCTTCTCTGTGGATGAAATTCCAGAAAGTTTTTTGAAGCAGCATATAGAGTGTTGTAAATTCTTCTCAGAAATACAAAAACAGACTATAATAACAAATCTAGAGAATTATCCTGTGTTACCGGAGGATTATAGAGCTTGGTTAGAGAGAGTGAAGGATTACTGTACAAACTGTTATATAACTAGATATAGTGTATGTTATATACCTAAAAGATACAGAATTACTGATATACGGAACCAAAAACAGGTAAGTACCAAAGTGTTACAGAATTACTGATATACGGAACCAAAAACGAGTAAGTACAAAAGTGTCACAGAATTACTGATATACGGAACCAAAAACAGGTAAGTACCAAAGTGTTACAGAATTACTGATATACGGAACCAAAAACGAGTAAGTACAAAGGGTTACAGAATTACTGATATACGGAACCAAAAACGAGTAAGTACAAAAGTGTCACAGAATTACTGATATACGGAACCAAAAACGAGTAAGTACAAAAGTGTCACAGAATTACTGATATACGGAACCAAAAACGAGTAAGTACAAAAGTGTTACAGAATTACTGATATACGGAACCAAAAACGAGTAAGTATAAAAGTGTTACAGAATTACTGATATACGGAACCAAAAACGAGTAAGTACAAAAGTGTTACAGAATTACTGATATACGGAACCAAAAACGAGTAAGTACAAAAGTGTTACAGAATTACTGATATACGGAACCAAAAACGAGTAAGTACAAAAGTGTTACAGAATTACTGATATACGGAACCAAAAACGAGTAAGTACAAAAGTGTCACAGAATTACTGATATACGGAACCAAAAACGAGTAAGTATAAAAGTGTTACAGAATTACTGATATATGGAACCAAAAACAAGTAAGTACAAAAGTGTCACAGAATTACTGATATATGGAACCAAAAACAATTAAGTACAAAAGTGTCACAGAATTACTGATATACGGAACCAAAAACGAGTAAGTACAAAAGTGTCACAGAATTACTGATATACGGAACCAAAAACGAGTAAGTATAAAAGTGTTACAGAATTACTGATATACGGAACCAAAAACGAGTAAGTACAAAAGTGTCACAGAATTACTGATATACGGAACCAAAAACGAGTAAGTATAAAAGTGTTACAGAATTACTGATATACAGAACCAAAAACGAGTAAGTACAAAAGTGTCACAGAATTACTGATATATGGAACCAAAAACAAGTAAGTACAAAAGTGTTACAGAATTACTGATATATGGAACCAAAAACAAGTAAGTACAAAAGTGTCACAGAATTACTGATATATGGAACCAAAAACAAGTAAGTACAAAAGTGTCACAGAATTACTGATATACGGAACCAAAAACGAGTAAGTACAAAAGTGTCACAGAATTACTGATATACGGAACCAAAAACGAGTAAGTATAAAAGTGTTACAGAATTACTGATATACAGAACCAAAAACGAGTAAGTACAAAAGTGTCACAGAATTACTGATATATGGAACCAAAAACAAGTAAGTACAAAAGTGTTACAGAATTACTGATATATGGAACCAAAAACAAGTAAGTACAAAAGTGTCACAGAATTACTGATATATGGAACCAAAAACAATTAAGTACAAAAGTGTCACAGAATTACTGATATACGGAACCAAAAACGAGTAAGTACAAAAGTGTCACAGAATTACTGATATACGGAACCAAAAACGAGTAAGTACCAAAGTGTTACAGAATTACTGATATACAGAGCCAAAAACGAGTAAGTACATAAGGGTCACAGAATTACTGATATACAGAACCAAAAACGAGTAAGTACAAAAGTGTTACAGAATTACTGATATACGGAGCCAAAAACGAGTAATTACCAAAGTGTTACAGAATTACTGATATACGGAGCCAAAAACGAGTAAGTACAAAAGTGTTACAGAATTACTGATATACAGAACCAAAAACGAGTAAGTACAAAAGGTTTACAGAATTACTGATATACAGAACCAAAAACGAGTAAGTACAAAGTGTTACAGAATTACTGATATACAGAGCCAAAAACGAGTAAGTACAAAAGGGTTACAGAATTACTGATATACAGAGCCAAAAACGAGTAAGTACAAAAGGGTTACAGAATTACTGATATACGGAGCCAAAAACGGGTAAGTACAAAAGTGTTACAGAATTACTGATATATATATACAGAACCAAAAACGAGTAAGTAATGTTAAATTTACTTATTTTTCAAAAATACTAAAATGGAGTTTGGCGCAGATGTATCAATTGATCAGCACCCCTTAAAGTTATGCGGGAGGTTTGGAAAATGTTTCCGTCACAAATTCCTGGAATAATCTCATTTTTACGGGAAAACATAAACTGATATAATTTGATTCCATATCCAATGGAAATAATTGTTCCATGCATACATTAGGGGTCATCGTGTGATACAGTGGCCAACCCCATTGAACTTGAACATTTCGTGAGATTAATTTTAAATATGATCATACAATTTGGTACAGTGGTATTTATACAGATTTGACTCCCAACCTCTTGGTTATTCCAATATGACTGTTGTTACTAAAAATAAAACATGTAGTAAAAATGGACAGTTTAATTTGAGTAGGTCAGTGTGTGAGGAGATATAATTTTATCAGATAGATTTTTCTGTTTTCAAATGTTTGACTCATTTAGGCCTTATAACTGGATATATGTTCAGACAAACAAGCACGATAAAAGGAATTAATGTTTGTTGCAATACTATAGGGTTATTGAACTGATATTGTGAAATATTGTCCAGAGTTGACTCGACATTTGCACGAGCTTGCGAGGTCAAATTTTTAGTCAATGAGGGATAATATTTCACAATATCAGTTCAATAACCCATTTAATATATAGCAAAATAAATTTTGTTTACTTTCGTCAAGTATTTCACCTGAAATACCATTTTGTTGTACAATACATAAATATCACACTAGTTCTTGTAAATTGATATAAGAACTAGTGCAATATTACAACAACATGGCGATGACGTCAACAACAATCATATGACATCATAAACGACAGCGTCATGTGACAAAGTGTGCAGTATGAAAAATTGATTCGGGAAACCTCAAACTGAAACAAAGTAAGCGTGCAAATATTGATATTTATTGCACCCTAACACCTTAATTATTAATTAATCGTTTATTTTCTATGCAAAGCATATATTGCTATATAATACTGATTTATATTGACTTACATTTCTTCATATACTGGTTAAGTAAAGCTTGGGTTCATTGCCACCATTTGTCCAGTCAAATTCTGGCATCATTAATAGTGCCAGTGTTAAATCAAGGTAGTCATATAGAAAAACAAATAAGAAATGGATTTTGGAATCCAAAATGTGTGACAATTAACGATAAATGCGGCATTACTAATGTTTAATGTAACTTGTTTTGTTTTACAGTCTAAATTAAAACGAG
Source organism: Anadara kagoshimensis (assembly GCA_021292105.1). Classification (NCBI taxonomy): domain Eukaryota; kingdom Metazoa; phylum Mollusca; class Bivalvia; order Arcoida; family Arcidae; genus Anadara; species Anadara kagoshimensis. The sequence continues at coordinate 54,156,701 of CM037859.1, forward strand.
AGAAAAATGGTCGCATTCTTCCACCTAAACGACGGCTTTCTGGAACTTTTACCGATCGTCAGAAATATTATGCATTATGTTGGAAGGATAAACTGAAATATCTGCCAATATATGATGTTTATCAAGAAGATATCATCTGGTTTGAGGTAGTTCTATATATGATATTAAAAAGTCCTGTTCTCTGCATGGTCCAGAGTTGGATGGAGTAACAGTGTTTTATGCCCCAGTATAGGTTCTTTCACAAGCATTGAGGTAATCCGTTCTGGCCCCAGTTTCACAGTTATTTCTTAACTAAGATTTTCCTTAACTTAAATCTGGCAAATTTGAAATTTTTAATAATTTTGATAATTTGCAAGATATTCGGGAATTTGAGATGTCATTTTGAAGGCCATTTCAAGCTTGTAAAAGTGATCTTAAGTTTTATCAAAAATGTTTGTTTGTAGTTCATAAAAAGAATGTAAAAATTTACACAATTTAAGTTAAAGAAAATCTTAGTAAAGAAATTACTATGAAATTGAGACCTGAGATGGAAGATGAAAAGAAGATCTAGGATTTTTTCAGAAGGGGCTATTTTCACAAACTTTTGTGTATCAAACACTACAACATCAATATGTTTGCATTCATGTTATGTTAAATATGGCAGACTTAGGCCTTAACAATGGGGTCATTTGGCAAAATGAATGGTCAGTGGTCCCTTGTTATACCCCCCCTCACTTAAAAATTGGGGGGTATATAGTGATAGGGGTGTCTGTCCGTGTGTCCGTCCGTCTTTCCGTTACACCTTAGGGTACCTATCTCTTATCCGCAACTCCTCCTAAACCCTTCAATGGATTTTCATGAAACTTTCACAAAATCTTTGGTATATAATGTAGATGGATTTTTTTTATGTGGGGGGGGGGGGGGGGGGGGGGGGGGGGGGAGTATTTTTTGTGAGCTTGTGGCTCAGTTTTTCTAGTTCTATCTAGAATGAACATTAAACTATAATAGCTGGAAAAAACTACTGGTCTTTATCAACACTGACAAACTCTCTCACATTGGTATCTGCCTGATGAGGATTTGATCCTTGATGGTGAGGGACACTTTAGATCAATCAGTCATTGTTTTAGAAAGGAGCCATCGACCATTGATTCATATTTTTGCCAAATGAACCCATTTGTAAGGCAATTGTGGGTCATATTTAACAGTACATGAATCAAGTTTCACACAGGTCTTGAAAAACCCCTTGAATTTTTATGTTTTTATGCAGGAATGATAATATCTACACAAGATTACTGCTTTCAAAAAATAATTTTTATTAATCACCGAAAAATAATGGAAAATGTAAAAATTCTTGTCTTCTCATTATTTTTAGCTCACCTGAGCCAAAAGGCTCAGTTGAGCTATTGCAATCTATCACCGTCCGTTGTGCGTCGTCCATCGTGTGTAAACTTTACATTTTAATCTTCTCCTCCAAAACTACTGAGCCAAATTTGATGAAACTATATGATTATCATGCCTGGATAACAGGCTTTTAAAATTGTGTTCGGGGTTTGGCCATGCCCAACAAGATGGCTGCCGTTACTATAAATAGCCAAAAGACAAAAAAAATCTTCTTCTCTGAAACCAAAAGATGCAGACAAATTTTGATTAGATATTTGGAATCAGGATGCCATTGAAATTGTGTTTTTATGAAAATTGGATGAAAAATAGGTTACGCGTTTTTTGCGTAAAATTATGTAATTTTTAAATTGAGACATATATTGTTATAACTTCATAATGGCTGAAGATATTTGTATAGAGTTTTCACTGTTGATCTTGTCTTGCGATTTTCTTCCAATTGGTGTCAAGGTCGAAGGTCAAGGTCATGCCCCAGTTTTTGACCTTTGATAAAAAATGCTATGCTTTAAACATTTCTGGTGATAATGGCATAGGATTTTCAGTTAGTTGTAGGTATTGACATGACCATCATTTTGATACATAGATCAAGGTCATGGGTTCAAAGGTCAAGGTCACAGATGTACAAATATACCAAAGTAGTTAATTATCTGCAAAACTATGAACTTTTTGTATAGGCATGTATATTAGAATATTGAAGGAAATGGCACAATGGTCATTTTGATATATGAATGAATGTCATGGGTTCAAAGGTCAAGGTCACAGATGTACAAATATACCAAAGTAGTTAATTATCTGCAAAACTATGAACTTTTTGTATAGGCATGTATATTAGAATATTGTAGGTAATGGCACAATGGTCATTTTGATATATGAATGAAGGTCATGGGTTCAAATGTCAAGGTCACAGATGCAAATGAAAACTTAAATGGTTAATTATCTTGAAAAGTATTAACTTTTTGTATATGCATGTGTATTAGAATATTGTAGGCATGAGCCTAACAACCATTTTGATATATGATTGAAAGTTATGGGTTTAAAGGTCAAGGTCACAGATGCAAATAAATACTGAAATAGTTAATTATCTGCAAAACTATGAACTTTTTGTATAGGCATGTATATTAGAATATTGTAGGTAATGGCACAATGGTCATTTTGATATATGAATGAACAGCATAGGTTCAAAGGTCAAGGTCACAGATACAAACAAGTACTGAAATGAATATTTGTTTTTATAACTACAGTTGACTCTCGTTATCTCGAACTCGACGGGGAAATGCAAAAAGTTCGACTTATCCGGAGTTCGAGATAACCGATGTTATAAACGCCAACAAAAGGGAAGTAACTCGTACACGCCTACCGGAAGTCGCTTCCGGTTTTAATCGGAAGTCGCTTCCAGTTTTATCTTGTCAAACTGTATGTCATCGGCATTGACATTTTAAGATGCAATGATAAATGATTTGATTATGCATTTTGTTTTATAAGATTTTCTTTAATTACTCAAATCTGTCAATAACTGATTGTGCTATTGTTATAAGCCGACAAATAGTGGAGTCCTCTTTGGTCTCCATACCAGTTTTGCTTTGTGTACTTTAATCACCCCAAGCTTCCGGTTGTATTGAGTAATGTTCACATCACACGCTTTCGGCAGCCATGTATGTTCGGCTTGGCAGTAATTATAACACCTGCTAATCTCCTTGATGGTTTAATTGCTTATGCAAGGGATAATAATTCAGGGCTTAAGGAAATTGGGAGGTCAGTGTAATGTTGAAATTTTAAAATCAACACGAGACCGACAGTCAAATATTTTATTTATGTCGGAATGTGTTTTTTCTACCATAAAATCTGTAGGCGTCGACAAATTTGATTTTCCAAATTTTTTTTGTTCGAGTTAACAAATTTAATTTTTCTAAATTGTTAGTTCGAGTTAACGAGTGTAATTTTCCTAGGATTTTCATTCAAGGGGACGAAAATATTGTTCGACATATCCGATAATTCGAGATATCTGAGTTCGAGATAACCGGAGTGATTTTGGTTTAATAAAGAACAACTCTGTTCGGACTTTTTAAAAAAGTTCGAGATATCCGGTAGTTCGAGATATCCGAGTTCGAGATAACGAGATTCAACTGTATAAACTTTTTGTATAGGCATGATGTATATTACAATATTGTCCTATTTACCATTTTAATATATGAATGAAGCTCATGAGTTCAAAAGTCAAGGTCACAGGTGAGCATTAAGGCCCATGGGCCTCTTGTTTTTTAGCTCACCTGAGCCGAAAGGCTCAGATGAGCTTTTGCTATCTATCACCGTCCGTCGTCCATCGTCCATCGTGTGTCGTGCGTCGTGTGTAAACTTTACATTTTAATCTTCTCCTCCAAAACTACTGAGCCAAAATTGATGGAACTTGGTAATTATTATGCCTGGGTAACAGGCTTTCAAAATTGTGTTCGGAGTTTGACCACGCCCAACAATATGGCTGCCATTACTATAAATAGCCAAAAGACAAAAAAATCTTCTCTGAATCCAAAAGGTGCAGGCAAATTTTGATTAGATTTTTGGATTCAGGATACCTTGATACATTAAAATTGTGTTTTTTATGAAAGTTGGACGAAAAATAGGTTACGCGTTTTTTGCATAAAATTATGTAATTTTTAAAATGAGACATTTATTGTTATAACTTCATAATGGCTGAAGATAATTGTATGGAGTTTTTACTGTTGATCTTTTCTTCCGATTGATGTCAAGGTCAAAGGTCAAGGTCATGTCCCATTTTTTGACCTGTGATAAAAAATGCTATTTTTTAAAAATTTCTGGTGATAATGACGTAGGATTTTTGGTTAATTGTAGGTATTGACATGACAATCATTTTGATATATCGATTAAGGTCATGGGTTCAAAGGTCAAGGTCACAGATGTACAAGTTTACCAAAATAGTTAATTATCTGCAAAACTATGAACTTTTTGTATAGGCATTTATATTAAAATCTTGTAGGTAATGGCCCAATGGTCATTTTGATATATAAATAAAGGTCATGAGTTCAAAGGTCAAGGTCACAGATGTAAACAAGTACTGAAATGATTATTTATCTCAAAAAACTATAGACTTTTTGTATAGGCATGTATATTAGAATATTGTAGGTAATGGCCCAATGGTCATTTTGATATATGAATAAAGGTCATGAGTTCAAAGTTCAAGGTCACAGACAAGTACTGAAATAATTATTTATCTCAAAAACTATAGACTTTTTGTATAGGCATGTATATTAGAATATTTTAGGTATTATCCTAACGATCATTTTGATATATGAATGAAGGTCATGGGTTCAAAGGTCAAGGTCACAGATGTGAATGAATACCTGAATGGTTAATTATCTTGAAAACTGTTAACTTTTTATATATGCATGTATATTAGAATATTGTAGGTATTAGCCTAACAACCATTTTGATATATGAATGAAGGTCATGGGTTCAAAGGTCAAGGTCACAGATGCGAATGAATACCTAAATGGTTAATTATCTTGAAAACTATTAACTTTTTGTATAGGCATGTATATTAGAATATTGTTGGTACTGGCACAGTGGTCATTTTGATATCTGAATGAAGGGCATGGGTTCAAATGTCAAGATCACAGATACAAACAAGTATTGAGATGATTATTTATCTCAAAAACTATAAACTTTTTGTATAGGGATGTATATTAGAATATTGGCCTAATTATCATTTTGATATTTGAATGAAGCTCATGGGTTCAAAGGTCACAGGTGAGCGTTAAGGCCCATGGGCCTCTTGTTTACTTTTTCCGTCATTAACCTGTATTGTGTTGTGACCATGGTTACAGTGGCTGTTTCCATGTACATACACATTTTTCAGTTTCAAATTTCTTTATTCCATTCCACAGAGATCCTCGAGGTTTACTTACACAGATGAGGAAGCCGTTGACATGTGGAGATGTGTACAGGGTAAACCAGTTACTTGTATATCCAGCTCCAAATTCTGTGAAGGAAAACTTATAGACTTGGTACAGGAGATACTAACTCAGGCTAATGTAAGTCTCTCTCTCTCTCTCTCTCTCTCTCTCTCTCTCTCTCTCTCTCTCTCTTCTGACAAATCACATCTGTTACCTAATGGCAATCAGTGTTTTTTCAGCCATTGGTCCCAAATAGAGTGCTCTCTCTCTCTCTTTTTTGAAGAAAATTTACTTATATCTCCCAATTTGACAATAATATTCCCCAAAGCAACAGTGATACTCAAGCAATTTAGCCATGCAACACAAAGATTTCAGATATTGTCAAAATATAACATCTTTACACTGACAATGCTAGCTTCTGCAAGCACCTCATAATAAGGGCTGTCATTGATAGATTAATATATCGATATACTGTATATTGCTTTATTTTCACTGTGTCAAATTTTCGCGGTTTGACCATGACTAGTGTATTCCCAGTGTCATATATTCGTGTCTTATCTGATTCAAGGAAAACAACTCTAGCAAGATTAATAGGCTGGTAATACCAGTGTCTATTCATGGTGGTTTAATTTTCGCGGGAATACACTTGACCGCGAATATAGCGAAAATAAAACCATAGCGAAATATAAGCATTATACAGTATTATCAATAAAAGCCATTGATACAATACAGTTTTTGAGTAAAGATATCAACAATAATTTACATCAGGCCAGGGTTTCACAATCATTAATTAACTAAGATTTATCTTAACTTAAATTTGGCTAATTTCAAATCTAAATAATTAATTTATTTTAAAGATATTGAGCTATTTAATGTGTCATCATTTTAAGCTTATAACATCTGTACCCTTTTTTGTTACAAATGTTAATTTGTAGTTCCAAAAATGATTGTTATAATTTGCTAAATTTAAGTTAAGGAAAGTCTTAGTTAGGGAATCATTGTGAAACTGGGGCCTGTTCATGGCTTAGGTTGGAGTAGATGATACATACTGGTAGATAAAACTGGTTGTAAATATACTACATATATAATTACAATCCATCCATTCATCAAATATCTCAAAACCACTGAACAGAGAGCATATAATATATGAAAGATTTAAGACGACACCAGACATGCAAAATATTGGTGGAAAATAATCTGTCTGTAAAAGATTCAACAAAAAATAAATAAATAAATACTTCTCCCATATTTGAACATATTGAGTTATCTATATATTTATATGTTGATATAGTGATATTCAAGTTCTCATTAATGACAGCTCTACACATTATATAGTAAACTACATGTACTGTAAACTTTTATTGACAGCTATAAACTTTCATGATTCTCTTTCCTAAACAATTTAGCGACTATTATCTTTCTCGATATAGTTTATAGCTGAATACTTTACATTGGTATATAAATGATACCATTTTTGGACACAAGTCGACAGTTAACTTTCCACAATTATTTGCGCTTCCAAAAACACATGAAAGTTTACTACTACACGAATAAAATTGTTTTTCAGTATTTCAGAATTTTAATTTTCCCAATTTACACTAACCTGATATACTGCAGCTAATTTTTCCAGTTTGAATTGAGGAAAGTAGCTTTTGAAAAAAACATACCAAGATCACTGTTTACTCTTGTGTACAGAGGTTAAGACAAACAGATTTTCATTGAAGTTATTGATTTTATTTTGTAGATAGAATCTCATCGTAAAAGTTTACTAGGTAACTCTGTCAATGACATAAGGAAGATACTTAGTGAGACAGTTAATGTAATCAAGACTGATAAAAAACTAACATTAATTATCATTGATACTGGTGAACAAGTTACTACACCAAGTCCTGTTATCACGGACATAGAGGAGGTAAGGGAAAGGTTTGATTAACAATAAGAATAAACTAACATAGGAACATAAGGCTGCTACTTCAACATTCTATATAAAAATGTAGCTCTATTCAGGGTTGGGGAAGGTTAGGCTTACTTGCCAAGTGGTCTAAAGCACATGGTTACGGGTCACAACCCCTCTCATTTAGGTTTGAAACCCACTTGGTAAAGAAATTAAAATGAGAAAGTTTGGTATATCACTTGCTGAAGTTAGTGGTTTTTACCAGTCACTTTGGTTTCCTCCATCTTCAATTAACTGGCCACCTTGATATAAGTGAAAAAATTGAGCTGGGGTGTAAAACTCATCATTCCATCCCCTTGATCTCATCTGGGTAGTTTCTCTATTATTCATTCTTTAGTGGTCCACATGTACTTGGTTAAGATCTATCTTAATAGCATATGATCTCCGTAAAACTAATTCTGACAATCCATTGGTGAAATTTATGAAGAGCTAGCTGTCAGTTTGCTTAATTATGATCCCAAGGTCCAAAGTCTATATTAATTCCCAAATGTTATGGAGAATTTTCCATATTCCAGATTTCAAAGATTTTTCAGTTTATAAAATATGTGCAAAATTTCATAATCCCAAAGGTAGAATGTAGTTGTTAAATCTTTAAGGTTATAAAATGCCTGTTTATTTACAGATAATAACAAAACCATTAGCAGATATTACTACTACTACAAAATACGATGTGGTGTATCAGAGGTTTATATTTTATTTAAATCTGATGGAGAATTCGGATACAAGTCTAGAGAGCGAAATCCACACACGACAAATGTTGTTAAAAACAGTTACAGAACTATTACAGGTACAGTTAATATATGTACAGGACTCTCACTGGCTGGTTTTTAGGGCCTATATTCTGCCCCATTCACAATTCAAAATCTTATGATTTTTTCACAATAATTTTTCCGATAGTCACAATTCTGGACATTTCAGCTTTAAACAGTATTTTGGTGTTTTCTATCACTTTTTCTTTTCACAATTATTGGTCAATATGATGTCTATTTTCAATATTTTAAGGGCCCCTGTCACAATCAGAAAAGAATAAGGGTGAGAGAGAGTATATGTTACACTACAAATGGAAAGTGGCCTTGTGATCTAAAGTACTGCCCAGGTTTGAATCCCACTCAGGACAGAACCCAATGTGATGAAGTTTGTTACAACCCTTTCTGGATGTTTTTGGTTTTCTCTGGGTACTCAAGTATAACAAATTATCTACATGGCACTGTGCTGAGTTTGAATAAAGTTCCACTCTTCACAGAGCTGTTTCAATTCAGTCAGAATAATTGGCAGAGTTCTTTGTCTGAAGTCTGCAGTTTATTGTTGTATCTAAAATATATTTTTCTTTTTTTCAGCATCTACCAAATTCAAGCACTTTAGTGATTCAGATGTCATCTTGTCTGTCAAGGTTTGTTGGAGGCTTGATTTACTTGTTGTCCCAAGCATTTGAATTGGTATGTATAATATTGTTATCATGTTTGAAAAAAAATATGTTAATTGAAAGTGAAGTGAAGTGGAGTAACAGTTTTACACCCCAGTCAAGAATTTTCCACATATATTGAGGCGGTCGGTTAATAGATGGTGGAAGAAATCAGAGTGCTCGGAAAAAACCATCAACCTACGGCAAGCAATCTGACAAATTTTCTTAAACTGAGTAGGTTTCAAACCAAGGCAGTGAGAAGCCCTGTGATCCATAAGGGCATGCCTAGACTACTCGGCCCCTCTTATCTTAAAGTTATTGAGGTAGTGTCCTCTAATTGTCTTTGTTGCTCATTATGTACAAGTCCAGGTTTTAAACATAAGCAATAGCATAGAAGGAATGAAGTTGTGTCATCATGATTAATGGCCCAGTCTAGATTCTTTTACTTATATTGAGGTATATATCAGGTCTGCGATGGTAAAGGAAACTGTGTGGAGTGGTCAGAGAAAACCATCAACCTTTGGCAAGCGAATTAACAAATTTCTCACACTAAGATGTTCCCTAAGTGTAATTTAAAAGCGGTAACCTGTCAAAGCACACTTTAGGTTCCCTAATCTTTGATTTCAAAATACATGTATGCTGTATTTGATTCGAATGTATTCCTAGTTAGGTAGTGATTGTGACACCTGAAGAGTCAACCAGGTCTTTGACAAATTGCTATACATTGTAAATTTATTTATTGTATGATCTAATACCCACTGTGAGACATGTCACTTTCAGAGAAAATTACCTGATACAATAAAATTAAAATAGTGTGAGCATTTGTGGTTTTGATGTAAAAGTGGCGTAATGGAGTTTTTTTGTCCCAGTCAAGATTCTTTCACTTATATCAAGGCTGTTAGTCAGCAATAGTAATAAATTGAAGGAGACTTATTAAGAAAATGGAAAAGAAAAAGATTTTTGGACTTGGAAATAGTGTGGCAGTAAGCAAGGTGGTAAAGTTACTGACTTTTTTGTCATATGCATATATTTATATTAATGTGAAGTTACATAAAACTGCATGTGTATGGAAGATGTAATTAAAATAAAATAAATACCCACACCCCCACCCCCCCCCCCCCCCCCCCAAAAAAAAAAAAAAAGTTAGACAGGCATTAAAATGCTTGCTTTAATAAAAATATTTCAGGGAATGTGAGGGAAACAAAATAATATGATAGCCTTCATAAACATCTGATGTGATTAATGATTTAATCTCTTTTCATTTGTAGATTGGCTTTTTACAATATCCGGGGTTCATCATTACAACAATGTCTTCTCTGTACAAACTTTTACGGACTTCCAAGTTACATGTTGCAGCATCTCCAGAAGGTGGAAGCACATACGTCAGAAAATGGGATGGATATTTAGAGACTGTACCAATCACAGCTGTTGTATCAGGTACAGTCAAACCTGTCTATAAAGGCCACCAAGTGAAACCAGTAAAAGTGGCCTTTATGGGCAGGTGGTCTTTATATGCAGGTTCAAATGATAAAGAACAATTGGGATACAATTCTACTGGCCTTTATAAGCAGGTGGCCCTTATATAGAGGTGGCCTTTAAGGCAGGTTATACTGTACTTAGTTTTATACATACAACTGTGATGTTATACAACTTCTATGGCAGTGTCTTCAGACCTCTGTCTATATCTGGCAACCTCTCGATATGTTATGTATTCTTGACTTTGGTGTGAAATTCGAATCATTCAATTAATCCTCAGACAAGACCATTCATCATCAAGTGTTTTGACACCTTAATCAGTATGCTGTCTGAATGTTGGTCCACAAAGATGATATGCTTCAGTCCTCAAAGTGGGTTTCAAATCTAAGTGGCCAGCAGGCCACTAATTTAAATTTTCAGGTGGCCAGTGGAAATTCCAAGTGGCCAGGCAATTTTTTCTCCCAAATTAAGGAAAATTAAGCCATTGTTTAGGTGTGGAGAACAAAAATACACATTCTTAAGATTGACTTACAATCACTTACATACATCATTGTTAATAGCAATAAGGATGATTTAAAGTGTCCATTAAATTACCTGAAATGGCATCAGTATCATTAAAATTCTGTAACACAGAAATAATAACTTATCACAAAAGTTCAAATTGAAAGTAGACAAGCTGGCCACAGTTTACAAATTTTAGGTTGCCAGACACAATTCCAGGTCAATTTGGCCACCATTTTAGTAGACAAAATTGAGGAATATGCTTATAAATAATTCTTGTTTAATTTCACTGGGGCCTGAAAGTCTCTCAGTCTAGGTTAAAATCCCACTCGGACATATCTTAGTCTGCGAACGCTTGTCACTTTCAGAAAATTCGGTTTCCTTATCCATCCAAATATTGTATGATTGCCTCAATATAAGTGACAGAGTCTTGACGGGCGTAAAAACGTCTTTAATCTAATCATGCTTTGTTTGGTTTTAGATTCAGATTTTACATCATTTCTACGAAAAACCAACGAGAATTTGTTGAAGTCCTTTGTCACAACGGTTATAAAACATGAGAGGGAAGTACATGGCATTGAGGATCCACCTGTTTGAGGAGTAATATAATGTCTGTGTTTTAATAGACCATTTGCCAGTTCCATCATGGGTTACTGGTATGTATTTTAGAATGACGTCAACAAATGTACTTCCCGAATTTTGCTGGAAAAACATTCCTGGACACCATTGGAAAAACATACTGGACACCACTGGAAAAACCTTCCTGGACGCCACTGGAAAAAATTCCTGGACACCACTGGAAAACATTCCTGGACACCACTGGAAAAACATTCCTTGACAATACTGGAAAAACATTCTAGGACACCACTGGAAAAAACATTCCTGGACATGTCCTCTATCCATGATGTCACAGACTTTTTGGTATCCAGATGTTCCCAAAGTAGATATTATTATATCCCATAAAATGGGATACATGTATTTCATGTATTAGAATTGACAGTTCTCCAGTTTATTACCAGTGATAAAATCCTATGGGTATGAGAAACCACATCGTCAACAAAATATACAATGTGTATGATTAAGGTATGACAGATATTCTGTTAAAAATACATGTTTGAAAATCAAGTATGTAGGGAAAATATGAGTTACAAGAACTTTTGGAATAAGACCAAACACTGAGCTATTTTCTATCATGACATAAGAGATGTTTTTGGAGTTCCCTAGAAATGCATTTGTTGTTCCATGATGTTCCTGGTTGAACATAAGTAATTACAATTTGGTAATGACATAGTATATACAAGTGCTGTTTTGATTCCAGTTAAGAGGAGCTTTTCAAAGACACTTTACCGAGAGTGAAGAAAAAAGACTATAAATTGAACTGAAATCAGCAATGGTGAACTAGTTTTATAATTTTATTTTAAAAAACACATTAAAGAGAAAATTTTCTATTAGATAGAAAAAACAAAGGTCAGTAAATGTTACTTGTTGAAGTTTTTTTTTAGAGTTTTGTTGTTTTTGCATGTAAGGTGATGGTTTTAAATGAGTTTTAACATCAATTTAGAGTTACTTTATGTAGCATCCCTTCACACCTTCATAAAAAAAACAAATTATGTGATATTCAAACAGCTGATAGTTGCAGTGGTCAAGAAAACTGACAAGCTTACTCATCATCTCACCTCGGTAGACTCGTCGTCTCACCTCAGTAGACTCGTCGTCTTATCTCACCTTGGTAGACTTTCACCTTGGTAGACTTGTCATCTCACCTTGGAAGACTTGTCATCTCACCTTGGTAGACTCGTCATCTCACCTCGGTAGACTCGTCGTCTCACCTTGGTAGACTTGTCGTTTCATCTCACCTTGGTAGACTTGTCATCTCACCTCGGTAGACTTGTCATCTCACCTTGGTAGACTCGTCGTCTCACCTTGGTAGACTCGTCGTTTCATCTCACCTTGGTAGACTTGTCATCTCACCTTGGTAGACTCGTCATCTCACCTTGGTAGACTTGTCATCTCACCTTGGTAGACTCGTCATCTCACCTTGGTAGACTCGTCATCTCACCTTGGTAGACTTGTCGTCTCACCTTGGTAGACTCGTCATCTCACCTTGGTAGACTTGTCGTCTCACCTTGGTAGACTCGTCATCTCACCTTGGTAGAATTAGAACCTAGGCAGTAAGAGACTTATAGAATCTATAATGAGTATCTTTGTAGGATAGGGAAATCTCACCCAAGGTGTTAAATATTTCAGTCAGAGACGAGGCTTACAGAGGTGTTGAATATTTTAGTCAGAGTAGGATAGGGAAATCTCACCCGAGGTGTTGAATATTTTAGTCAGAGTAGGATAGGAAAATCTCACTCGAGCTGTTAAATATTTTAGTCAGAGTAGGATAGGAAAATCTCACTCGAGGTGTTGAATATTTTAGTCAGAGTAGGATAGGGTAATCTCACCCGAGGTGTTGAATATTTTAGTCAAGTAGGATAGGGTAATCTCACCCGAGGTGTTGAATATTTTAGTCAAGTAGGATAGGGTAATCTCACCGGAGGTGTTGAATATTTTAGTCAGAGTAGGATAGGGAAATCTCACCGGAGGTGTTGAATATTTTAGTCAGAGTAGGATAGGAAAATCTCACCGAGGTGTTGAATATTTTAGTCAGAGTAGGATAGGGAAATCTCACTCGAGGTGTTGAATATTTTAGTCAGAGTAGAATAGGGAAATCTCACCCAAGGTGTTGAATATATTAGTCAGAGTAGGATAGGGTAATCTCACCCGAGGTGTTGAATATTTTAGTCAGAGTAGGATAGGGAAATCTCACTCGAGGTGGTGAATATTTTAGTCAGAGTAGAATAGGGAAATCTCACCCAAGGTGTTGAATATTTTAGTCAGAGTAGGATAGGGTAATCTCACCCGAGGTGTTGAATATTTTAGTCAGAGTAGGATAGGGTAATCTCACACGAGGTGTTGAATATTTCAGTCAAGAGTAGGATAGGGAAATCTCACTTGAGGTGTTGAATATTTCAGTCAGAGACGAGGCTTGCCGAGGGTGAGATTTCTCTATCATACATGGATGAACTCATAATTTATTCTTTTTCTCACATTTTGATGACAATTTTTGGCTTTAAAAAGAAGTTACATCAACATCGACACCATCTTTGAAAATCTCACTTTGTTATTTAAAGCTTTACATGAAATTAAATATGACCATCAGACAGAATGTACCTGAATATGGTTTATACAAAATGTATAAACTAGAAAACAAAGCTATTTATTCTAATCTCTCAGAATAAACATTTGAAACACAATGAACATTTCTAAATTTTTGAGACTTGGATGTCATTTTCCCGCAAGACAACGTCATGTCCCCATAGAATGACGTCATTCAATTGTCCTTTGATTGTTACATCACTGAAAATCATGTGATGAAAGACAGAAATTTTCCACATGGCTTTCCTAACTGGATACTTCGATCTTTCATATTTAGAGATGAGAGAAACCGTGATTCATATGCTTGCTTGTTACACCATTCCACCACCTAGACCCGCTTTAACTGGCAGTTATGTGTTGATTTTATTTTGGCAACTCAAAACAGATTATGGTGTGTTTTATCCTGGTGTATATAATTTGTGTATACTTACAGGGTTTTATTCTGGGTATCCACAGTCTGGTTAAGGGACCCATTCCCAATGCAAAAAAACAGACATTTTCCCCAATTCTGTATTAAAATATTCCTGATTGGCTATGATTATCTTTTTTTTTTTTAAATCACAAGATCATCAACATTAGGTTTATACTCTGATGAAAGTTATCTCGTTCTGATAACGATTTCTCTCGATATTTAGCCACATTTTATGTTGCTCTCTTCTTCATGGTTGAAAGGGAAGCAACAGTGTTAGTACTACTGCTGAAATACACCTATGTGTCTCTAGGCCATCCAACAGTCAACATAAAGATCCAGAAAATAGTGACAGGGATTCTTGTGAATATTTACTTATATATTTTGTTCAATTACCAGTATTAAACTGGTCTAGAATTTCTAATATGCTGTGATTTTTCCCAAAATCATGTTTGTTTAACAACAGACTCTGTTGAGAGCATTTTTTCCCATTTCATCCCAAGGTACTTTTCTCAAATTGAAAAATGGCCAGAAAAATACCTGATATGTATCAAAATCAAAAACAAACATACTAATCCATGTCCGAATCACAATCCAGAAGCAAAGTAAACACTTTGGAACTGACAAGTTAGGTTAGACACGTGAACTTCCACCTGTGAAGTGAGGCCGGATGCTCCGGAAGGGTAAGCATCTCCTGTTCAGCTAGCTACACCCGCATTATCTTTTTATTTTACCCCCTCAAATAAAGTTAAGGGGGTTGTATAGGAATGATCCATCTCTATATAGATATGTCTGGTCTTCCATCCCAATATGTCTGCTCCATATCTGCCATGTCTGTGAATGGATTTTGATCACACTAGGCACAAATGTAAACCAACATAGCTAGATGATGTGTTGTATACCAAATTTAGGTACTAATGTCAAGAATGAAGGTCACAAGGTCACATCTAAGAAATAACAATTTAGCTATTTTGGAGACAGGGGTATTTGTCTCTCAAGAAACTGCTCAAGTTTTATAAAAGATTAATTTTATACCTAAATCAATTTTTATCTTGTCTTCAAGTGTAGAAGAGCTATTTTGATACCCCTGATATCTGTGTCAGCATCCAGTGTCAAATATATTAAGCAATGATTCATCCATAAAAGTCATCTATCTGGTGGGTGGCATTTCTGGTTGCTGTCTGGTTTTAATTGTTTCACAACAGACATGTATAAATCAAACACAAACATACAGACCTATATCAAAATCACAATCACAAAATCAAGGTCAAAACTGTCAAATTAAGTTAAACTGTTCCACCAGGGAAGTGAGACCAGGTGCTCCAGAAGAGTAAGCACCTCCTGTCTAGCTAGCTACATCTGTCATGTGTATAAAACAATGTCTAAACAACCAGCTTTTATTTGTGGATATTAACTTTCTCAGTTCTCTAAACCAAACCATTTGACAATTATTGACTTTCGCAATATGTACTATAGCCGAATATTTGGTATGAATAATACCATATTCAAAAATAAGTTTGTGACGATTAACTTTTGCGATGATTTTGTCTTCGCTAAACACGTGAAAGTTAATCCCACATGAAAAAAAGATGGTTTACAATATCTGGTGGCATTTGCTGCCGTCAGTCTATACATTAACATAAGAAACTATATGTTACTGTATAAAATATTTTTATTTATATTTTTTTTCAAATTTTGTGTAAAAATTATGTTACATATAAAAAACAAATGTACATGTATAACAAATTGAAAAATAATCTATGAATAAAATCATAAATTACACTGAAAAAAATATATATCAAAATCTGCAATTCTTGGTTGATTTTATGTAAATATTTTAAATGAAATTCTAAATTGGCAACTAATATTTGTAAAAAGAAACAATTATGAAAACAAAAACAAAAGAATTCTAACTACTGTAATGACTAATGTCAAATGTATAATGATTATAATATACATGTATGTGCCATTGTTCAATCCAGTATTGTAACTATGAGTATGTAATGTAAAAATGAAAAAATGTAAAATAAAACCAAAGAAATATCAAGCACACACACACACACACACACATTAAAACTGCATCTATCTCATGGTTTGTTGATATGTCCATAAAAAATGTTTAATGAAACTGAAAAAAATCGATTTTTTCCTCTATGTAAATATAATATATATAACAGAAACTGGCATTTTTTTTACTAATGGTGGTCATGACAGAATACTGATTTTGTTTGTTGTTTCTAAATTTAGAAGCAAAACATGCAAAATACAGATAATGATAATAATAATGATAAAAATGAATTGTTGTTAAATGATAATGATGATGTCTTATTATCCTGTGTATATATATGCTATTTACTCCGAGATTCTCTGAGGACAACCTGAATGTGATCATACACTAATTGATATGTAGGCATGGCAACAAGGGAGATAATTCTGAGATTCTCTGAGGTCAATCTGAATAATCAGACTTTAAGTGATATGTAGGCATGACAACAGGGGAGATAATTTGTCATACTATTATGAGATTCCATTCAATATTACTTTATCCACTAACACAACCAGGTAATTTACAGGATTATGGACTACATTTAAAACTACTCTTGAAACATTTGAAATTTAAAAAAAGAAAATCTTATTTGTAGACAAGTGATACATAGCAACAGGGGAGATAATTAATCATACTTTTTGAAATTTCATTCAGTATTACTTTATCCACTTACATACACTGTTAATTTACAAAATAATGATCTAGCTACTTGAAACCTACATTTGAACTAGCAAAATACTTGAAATTGAAATGTTAAATCTTAATGGTAGGCTGTGTTAGGTAGGCATGACAACAGGGGAGATAATTCTGAGATTCTATATACTATTACCATTTCCACTTGCATGACAAGGTCATATACAGGTTTATGATCTAGCTACACTTGAAAACTACTCTTGAACTTGCAAAACACTTTGAAATTTGAAAAAGTAAATCTAAATGGTAGATATGGAAACAATGGAGATAATTTTGATAAACATATGGCAGGGTAGTTTGCTAAACAGGAGATGCATACCCTTCTGGAGCACCCGGCTGCACTTCCTTAATGGAAGATCATGTTTTTTAATTGAATTTCCATTTTCAGTCTCAAAGTTTTCACTTTGCTCTAAAAGGCTCTTTTTGTTTCATTATCTCCATTTTTGGATGTATAAAGTTTTTAAATAATGTAAAATACAAGAATAAAATTTTATGTACATGCATGCATAAACAAACAAATGTATGAGTGATTTTATAAAATAATGTAAAAATAATATTTCAAAATAAAATAATTACCATGACAACCAATATTTATACATGTTTGTATGACTTATATTTAGATGATCTATGAATATTCATAGATTTTTGACTAGTGTCACATAATTTACATATTAAATTAGATCATGTGATGAAAGTATGTTATAATGAAAATTTGATGCAAAATTTTGAGTTTTGTGAAAATGAATCCCATTAAAACTTTTGGCAATATAATATCACACAAATTTACTTTTGTGTAATATCAGATATTTCAGTGTAAGCATCCTGGTACTGTTGCCATGGTTACCTGCATAATAATCCTTCTCCACGTTGGCTAAGTAAGCATCACAGGAAAGTCTCATGATGTAGCATCACTGAACTTGCTAGACGTCCTAATGCAATACATTTATTTGTGATATTTTGATAAGCTAAACATCAAGGCTGTAGATTACATCCCCTTATATGCTATAAGGAGTGTTCATTTATTTCTGACCAGGTTAAACAATGTTCAATCTAGAAGGGGTCTTAGGGCCACTGAACCCTTATTTTGCTGGATAACCCCATTGCTAAGTGCATAGTGGACCCTATTTATCATTACATGAATGAAAAATATTGATGTTATGGTGTTTTAGATTATTGTATCATTTTCCACTCTAAAACAAATCCTAGATTGAATACAGGTCATCATCTGCTGCAGACATCCTCAGCAAACAGACAAAACAGGTCATCATTTACTGCAGACATCCTCAGCAAACAGACTAAACAGGTCATCATTTACTGCAGACATCCTCAGCAAACAGACTAAACAGGTCATCATTTACTGCAGACATCCTCAGCAAACAGACTAAACAGGTCATCATTTACTGCAGACATTCTCAGCAAACAGACTAAACAGGTCAGCATTTACTGCAGACATCCTCAGCAAATAGACTAAACAGGTCATCATTTACTGCAGACATCCTCAGCAAACAGACTAAACAGGTCATCATTTACTGCAGACATCCTCAGCAAACAGACTAAACAGGTCATCATTTACTGCAGACATTCTCAGCAAACAGACTAAACAGGTCAGCATTTACTGCAGACATCCTCAGCAAATAGACTAACAGGTCATCATTTACTGCAGACATCCTCACAAACAGACTAAACAGGTCAGCATTTACTGCAGACATCCTCAGCAAACAGACTAAACTGTTTTATATGGTTGATAGTGATGCATATACCACATTCTGAATAGTTCAACAACACAACATTTTTATGATGGCCATTGACTGCTGTTGGTCCGCTGTTGACAACTAATCTCTCCTGCAAATCCTAATGGGCATCATCTTGTTCTATGGCTTGTATAAATTTTTCTAAATTTTTTTCTGATTTCCTGTTTTTAAGTCCTAGTTTTTTGATATCCTTTAATCTGATTGGTCGCCGTGCTAGAGAATTTTGTCGTTTTTTCACACATAGTTTTATATTTTCCATGATAATGTCTTTACTTCGTAATGTGTTGTATTCCATTAAATTTGACAATCTGTCAAAATCAACTTTGTTATATTTGAAGTTAAATGTTGAGTAAGGTTTCTCTGGATTGTCAAATATACTAAAGTCTCCAAAATCTTTTTCTTCCTTTGTTATTCTCGGCTCACCTGAAAGTAAACAAGGAAATCAGTACACCTTTAGGCTGTTCAGGATCTAATGACAGAGTGTTTGTATGTTTTTGGGTAAGTTTATTATTGTAAATAGGGAATTGACAGTGATAATATATCATTATGAATGTTTGTATACCTGTCACACCTAAATTGCATATAATAGACTTGTTGTTCACCGTGCCATCAGATTGTGTACAACCTAAACAATGGCATTCATAAATAACTACTGTAAACATATATATTTTTTCTGTGTACTAATTTTCATTTATTTCGCAGTCGTTTAGATCACTACATCTCAGACTTTGTATGAGTGGAAGAGAGGAATTTTATGTCCCAGTCAAGATTTTCTTCCTTATATCAAGGCAGTCGGTGTCAGTTCTGGGATGGTGGAGGAGACAGAAATGCTTGGAGAAAAACCACGGCCCTTCGGCAAGCGAACTAACAAAAACATTTTTCTCTAGGATCTGTTCCATATAGTAGGATTTGAGCTATAGAGGTGTTTTGATTATTAAGAATGTGTTTTAGACCACCTAGGCACTGAGGCACCAGACATAGTTGTGACTTGAAAAAAGATAATGACTGCTTTTTCACCAAGCACTCTGAATTTTGAAATGAAAGTCACTGGGACCAATGCCCCATGCCGCAACAAGTGAGACACATTTAAGAACTCTACCTGCACATAGCCTAGAGCACATAACAAAGCTGAAAATTTCTGCCACTTCACATATAGCTGTCTCAATATAAATGAAACATTCTTGACTCGGATGTAAAATCATATTCACCAGTCAATCAATCTACATTCATGTCACTTACCGGGTTGTACCTCGTCTTTAAAGTGTATGTTGGCAAGAGCAAAGTGTAATACTATAGGACATTTAGGATTTGTCGAGTCCTTAAATACATAACATTCCTTCATTCCTTCCTTCTCAAACACATCAGGGTCTATTTTTGGAAAAGGTACGTTATTTAAATTTGCCCATCTTTCTGCTAACAGAAGCTCCTAAAAATAAAAAATTAAATAACATAAGGGACTATATATATGTAAAAATCGTGTTTGTTGGTGGTGCAGGGGTTCAAAATTATGTTTTGTAATGGAAGGTCCAGGACTGTTTGTTTCTTTTGTCAAGTTCCACATAAAGTTTGGAAAGTCCAATGTCCATTGAAATTAGCTTTATGTGCAATAATGTTATCATTTAGAAAAAGTTGGATTATCCTTGTAAAAATGGCAGGTCCATCGAACTTTTAAATATCAAGGGTCCCAATGTAATGTCAGTAGGTCCAGGACCTCAGACTCTGGGAATTTTGAACCCCTGAAGTAAATAAAGTTATACAGGGCTTTGGCAGGTTACACGGCCCCATGTACCCCGTCAAAGATTTGATCGGGGTACATGGGGCCGTGTAACCTGCCAAAGCCCTGTATAACGTTTTTGTCGCCCTTCAAAGCGTAACCAGTGGAATCTTTTTAACTTCCATTTGGTATTTTGTGTGACTTGCGTACGTTGTCCCTTTTACCGCTAAACGTCGCGTGCGTTCATGTACCCCGGCAGATTTCCGAACATAGTTCCATGTACCCCGGCAAGTTAACCAATCGCTATGCGAGAAATTTCTTTGAAGGGTGACAATTATTGTTAGACACTTAAATGCATTGTTGAAATACAAATGTAACTCAGTCAGCAATTCTATTTAAATAGTTATAACCTGTATTCCAACATCTTAAATTCACTTCTTAAGAACAATTTACTGATACATCATACCGAATAAAGTTTCTGTTTGGATAACTCCACCAATATCCAGTAACAAATTTTCAGATATCAGTAAATAGTCAAGTGTCATTAATATTGAGTTTTACTCTCCTTGGATCTTTATCAGTGATTGAGCAGTCAGATGCATGTGGTTATAGATCACAGTTCCTCTCACAGCCCAAATTTAAATCCCACACGGACAGAACCTAATGTGAGAAAGTTTGTCAATGTAGTACTTGTCAGGTTGATGGTTTACTGTGGGCCAAATTTAAATCCCTCGCGGGCAGGTCCTAGTGTGAGAAAGTTTGTCAGTGTAGTACTTGTCAGGTAGGTGGTTTACTGTGGGCCAAATTTAAATCCCTCGCGGGCAGGTCCTAGTGTGAGAAAGTTTGTCAGTGTAGTACTTGTCAGGTAGGTGGTTTACTGTGGGCCAAATTTAAATCCCTCGCGGGCAGGTCCTAGTGTGAGAAAGTTTGTCAGTGTAGTACTTGTCAGGTATGGTTTACTGTGGGCCAAATTTAAATCCCTCGCGGGCAGGTCCTAGTGTGAGAAAGTTTGTCAGTGTATTACTTGTCAGGTGGTGGTTTACTGTGGGCCAAATTTAAATCCCTCGCGGGCAGATCCTAGTGGGAGAAAGTTTGTCAGTGTACTTGTCAGGTTGGTGGTTTACTGTGGGCTCTTTATTTTCCTCCACCAATCCAGAATTTACGGTCTTGGTATAATTAAAAGAATCTTTAAAAGTTACTGTGATAAAGTGATACCTTAAATGGTTGTGTTGAATCACTTGGTCTGGCACTAAAGTCGAAGGAGAGTAACAAGTCGACTTCCCTCTGGGGTCGTAACAAGAGTGGAAATGGTGAATTGAATGTCAGACCTCCATCAACCACGTATAGTTTCTTCATGGTGGTGGGATACATCTCAAATATACCATCAAACTGGTCTGTAAAAATAAATAATAAAAATTTGTTACAAAGTCATTAAAAAGAAGTAGCTGTACTACAGTATAACCTGTATATGAAGACCATCCATCAGACCTTAGAAAATGTTGTTTTGTTTAAAGTTAAGGGGTTCAACATTGCCCCGCTCAGAGGTCCAAGACATTTTGATTTTACATTGGGAACCTTGCTATTTAAACTGTAAAAATCTGAGAGATCTGTCATTTTCTACGAGGATCTATTTTCAGAATATCTTATCTCTGCATATAAATAACAACCCTGGAGTCATTTCTGCTAACTCTTCTTCATGCCAATTCAATTGTAAAAAAGTTATTGTTGAAAAAGGCAATAAATGCTACTGCTTTTTTTCTAAATAATAACATAATTAATTGCACACAGACTTTTCAATGTTGATATTGGACTTTGAGAACTTAATAATGTGGGATCTGCCATAAAGAAAGGCAAAGGTCCTGGACCTTCAATTACAACATACGGTATAATTTTGAACACATGAAGTTTAAAATTCCTACCTGTATTGTATTAGTTCTTACCTGTCCCCTGTTCTTCTTGACTGACAGATGTAAATGGTGAAAATGGATAAACTTTATACAGAGCCAGACCCCTCATATAATTGTGTACTTTAGCTGCTCGACCTTCTATAGTCTTTAAAATACTATTACTATCAAACACCTTCTGTAACATTCCTGTCCAGAATGATGTGGATTTGCTTGTTTCTGTCGGAGATGTCGGCGTTTTCTCTGACTTATTATTGTTCATTTCTTGTTGTTTGAGTTTCTTGAAGGGATTTTCAGATAATGCTTGTCCTAACTCGTCTGTTTCCTGATCGCTGAAATCACTGTCCTCAGAACTCTGTGTACACATATCATGCAAAAGCTCTTTTTCTGTAAATATATATATATAATATTGATCATTAAGTTAAGTTGAGTATAGAAATAGAGTAAAATCAAATTTGGAAAAAAAAAACCCAGAAATTCCGAGACATGCAAAATGACTGATGTTAGTAATCATTTCGTAATCTGGTATTTTTCTACCAACAGTAACATATTGTGTCTGCCTTCATTGCCGATTATATCATTTCCGTCTACCATCTCAGAAAATTCTTTCCAATATGTAAAAGCTATGATTAGAGGTCCACAATTGTTTAGATCACCACATCACAGACTTCAGTGTGAGTGAATTAATTGTGTTTTATGCCCCCCCCCCCCCCCCCCTCAGTCACCAAGGTCCCTACTAAATATTGATCTACTGGAATAAATAAGAGAGATGATTTTTATAACCACTGCACAGAAAGAAAGAGAGAGTTGAGTTGAGTAATGGTGTTTAACGTCCCAGAATATTTCACTAATATCGAGACGTCTCCAGCTATAGGCAGAGGTGTAGAAATTTTGCCTGTGTGTTGTGCTGATGGCATTATACAGCAGGGTTCTTCATCGTGCCATGCCTACCGTAAAATAGGACCTCATTAATTTTAAGTTCCTATCTAAAAGAACCCTTACTTTCATTTCGTAATGCTGAGTGCTAGTTGAAAGAAGAGTCACTTTCCACTTAAAGTCTTAGGTTAGACTTGGTCAGGGTTTGAACCCACAAGCTCCCACTTGGAAAGCAAGCACTCTACCAACTGACCTACCACAATGGTGAGAAAGAGAGAGAGAGAGAGAGGGGGGGAGGAAACACAGACATATATACAAGTACTTGCTAGCAAGTATACATTAAAGTTACCTAATTCTTCTCTTTCATCATCACTATAATCTTCATAATGTAGAAAATTTCTCTTCTTTATCTTGTCCTTCTTACTGATTTTCTTATCATCCTTTAAAAGTCTGTGAAACTGTATACAGAAAGCACTGCCCCATATACCTGAAATAAAAAGATTGTGTGAAACAAAACTAGAACTGTCTCTTGAGAGCCAAATACCCGGCCCCTAACATTTAACAGGGCTCAAAGTGACTTTTTTATTCTAGGAGCCAGTCTGGCTCCTTATATGAAAATATTAGGCGCCAATTAAAACTTTTAGGTGCCAATTGCGACTTTCAGCAGTTTTGGCACCGGCAATAAAATTTATGTGATTTTATCCTAATAATAATTATCAGGCAATGGATATATTGCCTGCTTTTTGTGAGCATCACACGCACTTGCCTTAAAAAAGCTATCAATACACATTCACAGCTACTTCCCAGCCATGATTACTGTTCTATTCGGCACACTTTTGGTGTTTCGTATATATACATATAAAAAGATTCCCTCTATAAGTCACAAAGCCGACCGGGGAGTGCCGGAAACACTTTGTCATGTAAAACACAAATAGAAAAATGGAATTTGCCATGATCGAGAATGTTGAACATCTGAAAAAGTAGTCGCCAAATTGGCGACTTATGAGTAAAATTTGGTCGCCAATGGAAAAATTTAGTCGCCATGGCTCCTAATTTAGTCGCAACTTTGAGCCCTGTTTAATCTTTTCCCACAGCCTTGACCTTTCTGATATGACCTTGAACCAAGGTCATCAC
Organism: Anadara kagoshimensis; assembly: GCA_021292105.1. NCBI lineage: Eukaryota > Metazoa > Mollusca > Bivalvia > Arcoida > Arcidae > Anadara > Anadara kagoshimensis. Next base: position 54,181,048 of record CM037859.1, read on the forward strand.
ATACCTTTGGGCCATGAAGATTATTCATGTAAAGTTTTATGACAGTCGTCCATAGCTACTATGAGATATGGCCAGGACACAATTTTACACTGGTGGACAGATGGATGGATGGACAGACAGACATGGTGATTCCTACATACCCCTCAAATTAGATTGCAGAAGGTATAGATATAATATTACTACAGTCAAATCTGCCTTAAAATCCACATCTATATAAGAACCACCTGCTTTTAACAGCCAGTAAATTTATATTTTAATTTCTCTAATTTCTTTAATTATTACAACCACAGCAACAAAGTAAAAGTGGATATTACATGTACCAGATCACCTTGTCTCTCTCTCTATCTGTCCTTCCATACATAATTTTGTCCAGAAGTTTTTACAGTTATGCATCCTCTAATTTTTCAGCAATTATGCACATATGTTACTTATAGTAAATACCTGAGCAACTTTTTGTCTGGAGGTTAATGCAGTTATGCATGATTTTTTAAAAGTGTACATATATTTGTATTAGGAAAATTCTGCAATCCTGATGATATGAGACTCTCATGACTCAATTACAAAATAAAAAAACACACACTCTCTCTCTCTCTCTCTCTCTCTCTCTCTCTCTCTCTCTCTCTCTCTCCACAATAAAGATTTTACCTTGTAAGAAGTGTAGAGGGGGTTCTTCATATTCCTTTACTAAATGTCCCATAAAGAATTTACTACCAAACTGCTTAGTTTTCATAAAGGATCCATACTTTGGTAGCCCTATTTCAAAGGGAGAGAACTCCATCCATTCTGAATCAAAAATAAAGACGCCATAATGTATGAATATGATCAAATGGTAAAATAAAGACATCGAAGAAGACGACAATGAAGGCCACCTATAGGAACGTGTTGAAGTAATTAACCCTTATTTAGTGCTTCCACAAATTTGAAAATGTAAGTAGCCAAAATTCCTAAATTTGTAAAAATATAGCCTTTTTCAAAGTGTTTTTTCACAAATTAATTCAAATAGGTTACTATTTGAAAGAATTTCTCAGAAATTAGAAACCAATCAGTGAATGACAATATTGACAACCAGGAATGGAAACATAGGCTTACACACTCCACTTGTCCACTCAGTAAAATATCCTGTTGGGATCAGTGGTTTTTTCTGTCGCTTATTGCATGGTTTTATAACATCAATTTTAAGATCATATACATGTACGTTTTTTGTACAGTAGAATTTACAAGAATTTATTGAACACCACAATGTTGGTGGAAACTAAAAATGTCCTAATTTCATTTATAATCAATTTTTCAGCAAAATTTATGCCTTGGTGCCATATTTATGTTGTCTACTAGGAACCTTATTGGCTGAGTTGTCTAAAGCAAGCCAAAACAAATCTCTTTGCCTTTCAACACCTAGGCTAGATTTGAATCTCACAAGATCCAAGCACTCAGCATTTAGAAGTGAAAGCCATTGGGTCCTTTTGAAGACTCCCTAAAAACCAATGTTAAAGAACCCTCCCTGCACAATACCCTAAGCGCACTGCAAAAGTAAAAATTAGTCAATCATCTATAGCTGGTGATGTCTCGATATAGATCTACATGAAATAATCTTGACTGGGACATAAAACCCTATTCAATCAATCAATCTTAAACTGTCTTACTCAGGGCTCAAAGTGACTTTTTTATTCTAGGAGCCAGTCTGGCTCCTTATATGAAAATATTAGGCGCCAATTAAAACTTTTAGGTGCCAATTGCGACTTTCAGCAGTTTTGGCACCGGCAATAAAATTTATGTGATTTTATCCTAATAATAATTATCAGGCAATGGATATATTGCCTGCTTTTTGTGAGCATCACACGCACTTGCCTTAAAAAAGCTATCAATACACATTCACAGCTACTTCCCAGCCATGATTACTGTTCTATTCGGCACACTTTTGGTGTTTCGTATATATACATATAAAAAGATTCCCTCTATAAGTCACAAAGCCGACCGGGGAGTGCCGGAAACACTTTGTCATGTAAAACACAAATAGAAAAATGGAATTTGCCATGATCGAGAATGTTGAACATCTGAAAAAGTAGTCGCCAAATTGGCGACTTATGAGTAAAATTTGGTCGCCAATGGAAAAATTTAGTCGCCATGGCTCCTAATTTAGTCGCAACTTTGAGCCCTGTTACTGGTTTGGAATTTCACTTACCATGGAACACCATAGCAGACACATGTTTTTTTACATGTAGACATGTATAGAGTGGCATCGGTACATCACCATCTTTAATTGTCTCCTGCTGGTCTGTCAGCTTTGCTGTATCTCTCTAAACACAGAATAAACAATATTATTATACCTCATGAGAAAAATATGATACTATCTGTAATTTGATTAGATCTTTGGATCATGTGATCAGGGTGGAGAAAACATCATGTATCCCTCTGAAAACATCATCAGGTCTCATCCTTTTTTTATTAGCAGTATCGCTACTCGTCACTCAAACGGGACCCCTAGTGATACGACTACTAAAAAAAGGACTGGACCTGATACGGAGGGCTGTACTGTGTATATAATATGTATGTACCAGGTTTGAAACTAGGAAGGTGGTGATAGTTTGGTAGTTAAATATTACTTTACACCTTATTCAAGATTACCGGGCATGTCACTTATACTGAAGTGATCACTTCTAGGATGGAGGAAACTGGAGTTACTAGAGAAAACCACAACTTTTTGGCAACCAAATTGACAACCCTGGTATTATTTCATTTATGTACAATGACAATTACGTAAACCTTGATTTCTTTTGAGACTTTCATCAACTTTCTGGAAATCGAAAACAGTTTAGTACAAATCTCTGTAATGGAGTTTTTGTCTCACCATAAGACAAGACATCTATGTGTAACTGTCTTGTCGAGATCAAATTGGTTTTGCTATAATGAAAATAGACAAGACATCTATGTGTAACTGTCTTGTCGAGATCAAATTGGTTTTGCTATAATGAAAATGCAGAGACATACTACATGTACCAATCTGTATTTTTGTCCTGTCAACATTTAAACTGTAGAACATTATTATATAGTGTGTATTATTCGTACCCCTGATAATATAGTTTCTCCTACAAGATGGCCGAAAAAATCTGTAAAGCTGATTGGTTGACCATTCCGCCGTTTTGCAATAATTCTGGATAAATATTTATACATGCTATTTGGCCCTAGCAGCCAGAAAGGACTTTTCTCTATATTTTCCTGGAGTTCCCCACGTAATTCACCTGGCGTTTTTTGTGGCCATTCTGGATGTGAATAAAGCTGTGACAAGTACCTGTAAAAACAATTTATAGCTGAAATGGGATCATATTTAAAACACCATTACATGACCCCCAAATAAACACTCAAAACAAGTACCAACTGGAACATCCCCAACCATGTGTATATTCAACATAGGAATAGCCAATGGTCAATCTACTCCAAGGATTGTTTCTGTATGGTATCATAAAGATCTGTTAAATAGTTTTCAAGTTCCAATTCAGTAAAATAAGTGTCCCTTGTCAGTCGTTTTTGTGTTTTGGAAATAATAATTACAATAATAAATGTATTTTTCTCACTTGATACATTGCACCATATTTCATATAAATTATGACTAAAATGGGGAAAATGGAGGGGAAGGTGGACTTTGACCCCCTCCTTGAAAATTGGGGAATAAAAAGGTCAATTACTAATATCTTTGTTTATAAAGTCTACTACATTTACAAGTTCCATGGTTGAATGAAATTAAAAATTGATAAAAATAAAGTACTTTTATAATAATAGTTACCATGATGATCCTGATAAACCAGCAGCATATGTAACCATGTCTAATATCTGACTGTCGACAAGGGCAGTAAAAACTCCACTGTACGCTGTCATAGCACGGAACCCACCCCCTGATCCTAGTATACCAATGATGGGCACCTGTAAAGTATAACATAAATCAGTGATTTAGTTAAATCACTTACACCAAGAGCGCAGAATACTCGTTTGTTCAGCTGGATGATGGGACTTCAGTGATGGCTCCACCTGGCTTCAAAAAGTGACAGCTCCACATAGCTTCAACAAGTATTGGCTCCACTCAATGTTGGCTTGATAAGGTGATGGCCCCACTCAGTGACAGCTCCCACTCAGTGAAACCCCACTTATATTAGTGAAACCTCCATTCAGCGATGACTTCACTCTGTGATAAACCCACTATATGAAACTTCTACTCTGTAATGCTGAGTGCTTGGCGAAAGAACCGTCACTACCCACTTTCAAGTCAGACCCGGCCGAGGATTGAACCCACCACCTCCCACTTATGGAGTGAGCACTCTATCAATTGAGTTACCACAGTGGTTCTAGTATTTAATGAATTAAACAAAAATTTTACAATTAATTTAGAACAATCAAGAACAAGTTCAGACTTACATCTCTCACTGTCGTTGGGGCATCCTTTCCTAAAATACGCTTCATGGCTTCTAGCACCTTACACTTCCGTTTATGGAGAAAATCATGCTCTTCCTGTGGCAGTGATAAACTAAACCGCAGTTGTGGCTCAATACTTAAATGAAAACAACATATATAATGTTCAGTTTGTGTTCAGATGAAAATTTTGGTATAGATAGCAGGTATATAATTATGTTTATGGAACTTTAAAATCATACAGTAAAATTTTACTAATTTGTAATCAAAATCATACCATAAACCATATGATGAAATATATTTAACCATAAGTAAACTGAGTAACACGTGCTAGCGCATTATGATTAGTTTGCTTTGCACGACAATGGAAGTTATAGCTCTATAAACACCATTTCTAGACAGTTCAATGGTTGTATTTACATTTCGCATTTTTTGAAAATCTTATTTTTTGTTTTTAGATCCTGAAATAAATTTAAAACACTTGTGTACAACATGCAATTCTAATCGCTGGAACAGCCAATCAATGATGTCACGGGTATAGGCACAAGCAAGAGATGAGGGATGTCACATTAGCAAATGTAATTATATTCCTATAACTTCATTTGGTCTTAAACAGAGTTTAATACAGCAAACTGCGCGTTATGATTTGTTTGTGTTACATGGCAGTGACAGTTATAGCACTATAAACAACATTTCTATACAGTCCAATGGTTATATTTACATTTCACATTTTTGAAAATCTTATTCTTTGTTTTTGAATCCTGAAATAAATTTAAAACACCCATGTCTGACATGCAATTCTAATGGTTGGAACAGCCAATCAATGACGTCATGGGTATAGACATAATCAAGAGATAAATGACTTCACATTAGCAAATGTAATTATAGTTCTATAACTTCATTTGGTCTCAAACAGAGTTTAATATATTCAAGCATTTTAAATGTAAATATAGATATATATATCATTTAAAAAAAAAAAGGAAAAAAAAAAGAATAATCCAATTTTTTAAGGAATTCTTAAATCTTATTCTTTAATCTATTGTATTTGGTGAAAATAGTCACTCCTTTTATTTATTAGTCTCTCTCTCTCTCTCTCTCTCTCTCTCTCTCTCTCTCTGTGTGTAAATTTCTCTCTCTCTCTCTTTCTCTGTGTGTGTGTGTGTAAATTTCTATATCCCATAATAGTTGAAATCTGTGGATACTTACGTGTTATCTGCCCACATCTCAATGTCTACTTCAGATGTCTAAAAATAGAAATAATAAAGATTCCTTCTGTTAAGATGGTAAAATCACATCAAGCAAAAAAAATCTAAATATTCAATATAGAATATAAATGTTGTTTTCTGGACCTTTGATAACTCAAACATCTATTTTCCAATAACATGGCTGAGTGATCTAACACATACGCTTTTACCTAGGTATCCCACTAATAGAACAGATTCTTGGGAAAGAGTTCCATTTGTACCTCCACTAGAATTTTAATTTTGACTAAAAAAACTTAAAAATGACAGAATCAAGCAATTTTGAACATTTCTGTGAAAAATAATTTACATAAAATTTTACATAGAATTTTAATAGATGGAGGTAACAAAAGGAACACTTAGCGATTATTGTGTGAGAAAGTTTGTAAGTTTGCTAGCTGAAGTCAAAGATTTTCTTCAGACACTCTGGTTTCCTCCACCATCCCTGAACTGACCACCTTTATATAAGTGAAAGAATCTTGACTGGGGCATAAATCTCCCAGCCATTCTACCCTGCTTATTTTTCCCTCCTCAATTGGAACATCTACTGTCAAACCTGTCTATAAAGCCCTCTTAAGGGAACCAGTTAAAGTGGCCTTCATGTTCAAATAAGATGAATAAAGATTGATTGAGATAAAATTTTTCTGGCCTGAAAGGCAGGTGTCCTTATATAGAAGTGGTCTTTAAGGAAGGTTTGACTGTATCTATTAGGGATGTGGATAACAATTCCGTTAATTAACTTACCTCATTAAACTGGACTGTTTTCTTTATCTTTCCCTCCAGTGGAACATCTTGAAGATCTATTAGAGTTGTAGATAACAGTTCATCTATTGTATAGTTAGCATCTATTAAAGCAATTTCTGTAAGTTGAAAAAAGAAAGCGGTTTTAGTTTATGATAATCTTTATTTTTGTAAAGCATAGTTTAACACACCAATTTATTTTTATTATTGCCTTTAAAACAAAAGTATCTCATTACTGAAAAAAGTAATGTATTAAACCACCTTTCATTTGATAATATAAACATTCAGGATTTTCTTCCCAAAACCATTTCATGACTATTAACTTTCAGGATATGTACTTTAGCTGAATGTTTGGTTTAAATAAAACCATTTTGGGAACACACATTCGCAACAAATAACTTTCGCGATTATTTTGTCCTCGCCCACACACAAAATTTATTCGCACACAAATAAAAGTTTGTTTACAGTATGTTGCTGAACATTTTTAGAGTGATCGATGGGTTGATGTTGATGTCCACCATCTTATCTTTTAATTTGAGAAGACAATTTGGACCAAAACCCAACCAAAATACCAGAAACGTGATCATTAAATTGAACTGAATAAAAATATCATTGTGAATCACATTTTCTGTGAATCGTTCTAGCCCTAATATATATCCATGATGATATCAGATGGAGTCTTCTAACCCATATCTGCAGAGTTATGCATCTTGTGTACTTATGTAGGTCCCTTTTGGATATTTCTAGTTTATCTATGTATACAAGAAAGTATCCGAGATTCAGTTTCTAAGGTACAAGCTTCCAACCCAATGTGCCTTACTATTTTAAATCTCTTACAACATCAAACCATGGCAGGTGTCTTACAACATCAAACCATGGCAGGTGTCTTACAACATCAAACCCTGGCGGGTGTCTTACAACATCAAACCATGGCGGGTGTCTTACAACATCAAACCATGGCGGGTGCCTTACAACATCAAACCAAAGATGTCACAACAAAAAATGTACAAATGACACAAAAAGCTTCATTTATCTAAGAACTTGTTTGGTAAGGGAGTAGTTTACACATGGAATAATTTACCATCTGTAAATGTGGGCTCTGTAAATATATAGTTTCATCATCCAACAAAGTACGACCCAGAGTGTTTTCAGTCAGACAAATTGTGCACATCAAGAACAAAAGCAGTATTAGAATACAGAAATAAATGCACCCATAAAAGCCTAAAGTTTACCTATACAGCCTCAGGTAGTTAGAAATGGTAAGAAACAAGAAATCTGTGAGCTCACTAAGTATACCCCCACTTTTAAGATATGTTAGAATACCATCAAAACGTGAAGTAGATGTCTGGCAGACTTGAAACTAGTACTTGCTGCATGGGACCTCATACTGAACTGCGACATTGGTCCTCATACTGAACTGCGACATTGGTCCTCATACTGAACTGCGACATTGGTCCTCATACTGAACTCGCATACAAAATTTCAAGTGTCTGTGTATAGTAGTTGCTGAGAAAACTGTTATGAAAATTTTTGTTTCGGACAGATGTAAGGACAGTGGTGGGGGAGGGTGTGTGTGTGTGTGTGTGTGTGGGGAGGGGGGTTACAGTTATTACTTATTAAGGTATCTACTTACCTAGTACATTCTCTTCTCTTGGATCAATATGAAAGGTAAATACTTGGTCCCATACAGGGTTTACTTCATTATTTATTGTTCTAGTTTTCTGTATACCATTTGGTGACGTCTCTATATACAGGGTGACATACGGATCTGGTGTGTCCACTGAAATGACAGAATTAAAATTTTATATAAGTGACTAAGGTGTCTGGTGACCAGCTAATAAAATGAACAAATTAAAACTTTAGTATAAAGTTTTTGAGGTATTGAAAGTGATGCCTTAATTTAATGAGTTAATGAATGCAACATATTTGTTTTTCTTGGGAACCCAATTTCTTGGTTTTATTTTTAAATTTTGGAGGAAAATATCACAATATCTTACTTAGATCTCCTGCCCATCCTTTAGTTATATTATAACCATGTATACAGTCCAACCTGCCTTAAATGCCACCTCTATATAAGGGTCACCTGCTTATAAAGGCCAGTAGAAATTGTATCCCAATTGTTCTTTATTATATTATTTGAAAATGTAAAGAAAGGCACCTGTCCATAAAGACCACTTTTACTGGTTCCCTTGGATGGCCTTTATGGACAGGTTTGACTGTAACACTGTACATGGAATCTCTTTCTCTCTCTCTCTCTCTCTCTCTCTTTCTCTTTCTCTCTCTGTCTCATTACTTACTCAGATCTCCTACCCATCCTTTAGTTATATTATAACCCTTTATAACTTTTATATATAACACTGTACATGGAAATGGTCGAACCTGAAACATAACAATGAAAATGTAAAGAAGTCAAATTATTAGTTGTCTAACTTGTATGATTGGTCATTTCTAGTTTTATGAATTGTTGGAATGATTAATAAGAATTATGAGGACCTCATGTCTAACCTGAAAATGTTCCACTTCTGTGTGTAATACAAAAACTTCAAAAAAGAATCGAGACAGTCAGTTCATGGATGGTGGAGAAAAACTGGAGTACCTGAATAAAACTACCAACCTTCAGAAAATGATCAGACAATCTTTCTTGTATTATTTAGGATCTGCCCAAGAGGAATTCAAACTTACTCCTAGGTGGTGAGAGTCATTGACTAATCTGTAAACATATGCTTTAGAAAACTCACAGTTGATAACCAAAGTAAAGTGTATTATGTGGCCTTAGCATTGAGGCTAAGGTTATATATTTCTGTGTTTCTTGTGCTGATATTCAACTGATTGTGATATGTACAGTTAATGGTTAAGGCTAAGGTAAACATTCTTTTGTTGATTACTGATTGAGGTCAATGTTAACATTTCTGTGTTTCTTGTGTTGATATTCAGTCGAGTGTGATATTTACAATTAACGTTTCTATATTATCATATACATACCTCAAATACTTGAAATGGATCAAAACTGAAAAGTAAATAATATAAATGAATGAATACATAAATATTTATCACATTGTAACATATTGACATTGTCACATACTCATTGTCAAAGCAGGTCACAAGCGGTATAATAAAAATAATATTACATTTCTGATAGGGTGACAGTCCATATTGTCACCCTGAGAAATTTGATTGTCAACGAGACTGTCACCAGACATCAAAAATGTAATATTTATATGACACATAGTCACATTATAATGGTGTCACAATATCACATTTTTATGATGTCACATTGTCACAGTCACATTAGTTTTACAGTCACATTATTATGATATCACATTATCATGTTGTCACATGGTTACATAAAGACTCTTCTAGGTGCCAGTATAAAAATTACAAAAAATTAGGGGCCACCTTTTAAATTTACTTTCACCATACATATACACTTTGAAATATGTTATTTTCTTGACTAACAGTACAATATGTCACTTTACAGCAGAGTTCACCAGGGTACGACATGATATTCTATGACATTTGTGCAGAAAAATTAATAATTTTAATATTTTCATTGGATATAGAATCATATAGGATAATGTTTACTGTAAAAATCTTATTACAGGAATTTGCAACATAAAAAGTTAACATTTTCCAAAACATCCTACACTGGGACTAAGGGTATTATTTAGTTGTACACTGTAAACCCCATTGGTCAAGACATCCCCCCCCCCCCAAAAAAAAAAAAAAAAACACCAAAAACAAAAAAATACAATCAAAAAAAAAAAAAAACATAATAGTTTAAAGTTTAATCCAAAACCATTAATTAATATCCTCAACACTAGTTATATTAATTTCACAAAATCACCCATACAAAGTTTAAGCTGTAAAACTTGATACAGTGACCATCAGTGTTGTAAGGTCCCTTCGCTTTAATTACAATCAAAAAGTTATACAGAATGAACTCTTAGTTGCTTCATGTTTCCAAATCATAAACAAACATTCCAATTCATGTTAAAATCACTATCCAAAGGCAAAGCAAAAACTTTGAAAACTAGCAAAACAAGTTAAACATATGAACTTCCATCAGGGTAGTGATGCCAGGAAAAATCGGACAACGAACCAGCATGATAATCCTATAGGGTCTAATCAAAACAAACATACCAATCCATGTCTGAATCACAATCCTGAAGCAAAGCACACTGTAAAAACAAACATACCAATCCATGTCTGAATCACAATCCTGAAGCAAAGTACACTGTAAAAACAAACATACCAATCCATGTCTGAATCACAATCCTGAAGCAAAGTACACTGTAAAAACAAACATACCAATCCATGTCGGAATCACAATCCTGAAGCAAAGTACACTGTAAAAACAAACATTCCAATCCATGTCGGAATCACAATCCTGAAGCAAAGTACACTGTAAAAACAAACATTCCAATCCATGTCGGAATCACAATCCTGAAGCAAAGTACACTGTAAAAACAAACATTCCAATCCATGTCTGAATCACAATCCTGAAGCAAAAGTACACTGTAAAAAACAAACATACCAATCCATGTCGGAATCACAATCCTGAAGCAAAGTACACTGTAAAAACAAACATTCCAATCCATGTCGGAATCACAATCCTGAAGCAAAGTACACTGTAAAAACAAACATTCCAATCCATGTCGGAATCACAATCCTGAAGCAAAGTACACTGTAAAAACAAACATTCCAATCCATGTCTGAATCACAATCCTGAAGCAAAGTACACTGTAAAAACAAACATACCAATCCATGTCTGAATCACAATCCTGAAGCAAAGTACACTGTAAAAACAAACATACCAATCCATGTCGGAATCACAATCCTGAAGCAAAGTACACTGTAAAAACAAACATTCCAATCCATGTCTGAATCACAATCCTGAAGCAAAGTACACTGTAAAAACAAACATTCCAATTCATGTCGGAATCACAACCTGAAACTTTGTAACTGACAAGTTAGGTTAGACACGTGAACTTCTACCAGGGAAGTGAGGCCGGGTGATACGGAAGGGTAAGCACCTCCTGTTTAGCTAGCTACACCTGCCACATGTGTAATCAAAATTGTGTGAAAGAAACATGGAACTATGAGACGTCAAATATATCCAGGGTAATCCTGGACACAGAAACTGTCTAACAGATTTTAACTAAGTAAATATTAATATAGTATAGTATACAAATAATATCAATAGTGAAAAAAATATATTATGTAAAATACATGTAAAGCAGTTTTATGTACTGGCAAGTGTTAGTTATAGGCAAACACATTGACCTGTCAGCCTGACCTTTAAATATTTATTAAGGACCTGCACATTTATGTATAGAGAACATGCTTGTTTTTTGTCTGCATTATGGGAAGTGTATGTTACGCATGTTTGCATTATGGGAAGTGTGCATTACCCATTAATTGTGAATCCTAACACTACTCATGTGTTGATTGAATTGATGTACATGTATATGAATGTTCCTAATGGAAAGTCAAGCAGACAGGTCAATGTTGTTTGTCTATAATAATGCATTATATATGAGTAAATTAATAGTGTCTGTATATGATCTATATTTACCATTATTATCATAATCTGTGCTGCTATGTATCACAATAATTAGAATAAAATAAAATTATTTTCTTTTTTAAAATTATCATAATGGAAAGAGTTCATAATGTTGTTAAATTGCCAAAAGTTTTAATTACAGTAAAACCTCCTTTATAATGCCTCTTGATAATTTGCCAATTGCTTAAACACCACATCCCAAAATCCATTTCTTCTATGATTTTCATTATAAGCCTCCCTCAATTTATCACCAAACCCCTTATAATGCCAAAATTTGACTGACCAAAAATGGTGGCAATTAATCAAGATTGGAGAATGGGTTTCGCAGTTGTACCGCATGGTTTCGCAGTTGTACCACATGATACCCCCTAAAATTTGTGCAGAACAATTGGTAATTCCATCATATCTTTTCACGTTTTCCTGCAAAAATGACATCATTCCAGGAATTTGTGACATAAATGTTCTCCAAAATGTCCCACACAAATGTTATGCGGTGTTGCTCACATGGTACAGCGGCGAACTTCATTGTAATCATTTTGTTTTCCTCACAGTTACAAACTTAAAGGTTTAAGTCAAGTTATATGGAGAAAACATACGCTCAGGTAAAAGTCAGGTAAGTATACCGGTAACAGCAATATAGAAAAAAATGACTGCTTTTAAAACTAATAAGGAAAGGTCTAAGGGAGACAGTACCATTGTTATGTCCCACAAGGATCAAGTCAAAAAGTCAATGCATATACATGTACGGTATACTTTTTGTGAGCCATTATTGTTGAAAATTGACTTTATTTCTGTGACTGTTGTGACTTCTCTATGTAAAAAATGGTTGCTTGTTAAATTAAGACAGGAAGGGGATCTAAGGGAGACTATAGCAATTTTATCTTTGGGTCAAGTCAAAGAGCCTATTTTTACTTACTTTTTGTGAGCCATTATTTTTTAAAATTGATTGTATTTCTGTGTTGTGATATCTCTGGATGTCTCTAGATATATATTTTGGTATATATACAGGCTTCTATTACAGATTAACCACTTGTCTTGTCCTCTTTTGCCTAATGTCTTTTGTATTTTAATGTAATTTCTTCTCAATTAGCAGTTCTTATTATCTAAAAATAAAATAAATGAAAATGTAAATAAACAAAGATAAATAAACAAATAGAGTTAATTAAAGTGCACTTTTAAATAAATCTAAATTTATTCATAATTTGAGACAAAAATAATCAATTAATGAGCTAAGGCAATGAATAAAGAGAAGCATTAATCAAGTTGACATGACTGTTAACTAACATCTTCTTTTGACATTCCATTTGCAGTTGAGTTAAAATCTACACACTCTGATAACCCTATTAACTTTGACAAAATGAAGTAGGCCCTAGCTAAGGACCCATCATGAAAATAATACTACAGGTACTGTCACTAGCTAAGGACCCATCATGAAAATAATACTACAGGCACTGTCACATGAGAGGAACCCCGGGTATAAATCCCACTAATGACAGATCTTAGTTCAGGATCGAAAATTTGTCAGCTGACTTGCTGAGTTTTAATGGTTTTCTCTTGTTGCTCCAGTTTTCTCCACTATGCCAGAACTGTTAATCTCAATATAAGTGAAAATATCTTGACCAGAGTGTAACACACCATTACTCCAACACTCCATGCTCTTTTCTTTGTCATTTGCTGTTACATGTAATCACTTTATGACCAATCAGCAATAAGATGATACCATAATTCATTAAAGACAATATATTAATAAAAATATTTACATACTTATTGTCTGTTGACATGTAGACAATATGTGTTTCCCATAAGAAACACAAAATAGACATCTGTGTCCTCTATACATAAATATACTGGTTCATCGTAAATATTTAAATTAAAGGTTAAGCAGCCAGGTCAATGTTGTTTGACTTTATATATACCTTGTAATGTGTTCAAATAAATTTCTTATTAATGATTTTTCACCTTACAAGTAATTTTTATACTAAAATACAAATGGTACCTTCCATAGGTTTTAAATACCAGTGTTAGTACTGAAAATAAGATCAAGGTGTGATAAAATAAAGAATTTTGTTACATAACCAAGTAAAGCCTTGAAGGAGGGCTGTGTACAATTGATCTATAAAGCCCAAGGGGATGGGGGGCTGTATATACCTGTATTCTCCTGTAGATATACAACACAGATAAAAGCAGGTATATTGTCTGATATATACAATTTAATGACAATAAAGCGAGTGTTTGATGTTTTAGTCTTATCTATGTTAGATAGTTCTATTGAGTTTTACTAAGTGTATCAGTCTAAGATCTGTAATTATACATGTTTATTGTATTTGTTAAATACTTTAGTCTAGATATTTAACTTGACTTTGTCAATTCACTTATCAAATACCTATTACCCATTGGTACAACAGACATAATGGTCCATGTCCATCACATACAATCCCAAAAGCAAAGTAAAAACTGACAACTTGAGATAAACATGTGAACTTCCACCAGGGGAGTGAGGCTGGGTGCTCTGGAAAAGTAAGCACCTCCTGATATAATAAGAAATACTGATATGCTAACAAATATACACCCCCTCCCATGCTACACCCAACCACCCACCCCCTTTAAAAAAAGTGTCAATATATGATTGATGTACACTTTCAAAGTGAAGGTCTGCAACATTTTGATTAAACTCATATGTAAAAAATAAAAAAATACTCTAAAATGTTAATCACAGAAATACTCAAAATGCCTTCAGCTTTTAGACTTTATTAGTCAATAGTATCAGAGTTTAGTGGAGGGTACAAAATGGAAGTCCTCAAAAATCTTACCACTAAGTAAAGACAGCTACAGTCATTAAGAGTGATCATCTCTAGCTTCTAAGTGAAATATGGTATACCTGTATGTATAACATATGTTTTACCTATTAAATTTCATTACATCTATATAACCATGATTAAAACTTACCCTTCCTTACCAGAGTAGCATTTTGTATCATTCTTTGTACAACTTAAACAAATATAATTATTTTTCCATTCATGCAAGTTAAACATTACGGTTCCTATATGTTAATTCATAAAAGTCTACAAATATCACATACTAGACTATTCCATATGATGTGTACCGGTATATATGTATACACAGGTGAAATTGACGACTAGTAATGAGCTAATAATGTCAGGTTAATTAGATAATCAACAGGTAAATTAAAGGTACACAAAATCCACTTCAAAGTAAAAATTGCCAGGCTAATATCCCATATGTGTGTATCACTATATGTTTACATATGTACAGGTGTATACTGGTGTAATTGATAGCTAGGAATGAGCTAATAATGCCAGGTTAATTAAATAATCAACAGGTGGATTAAAGGTACAGATTACTACACATAATCTCATTCATCTTAAATCCACTTGAAAGTAAATATTGCCAGACTATCCCTTCTGTGCGTATCTGTATGTGTTGTGTATGTACAGGTATACATATTAGACAGCTGGTAATGATTTAATATTGTCCGTCAAATTAATTAAACCAAAGGTTCGTTAAAAGTGCAGATTACTTTAAACTTAAATCCACTTCAAAGTGAATATTACCAAGTATAAGTGCACTTAAATAATCTTAATCTAATTAACTAATTCACAGTAAAATTCAGGTTAATTACAGGTAAATAATTGCACACCTATGCTGATGTAAGCCTACGTATAAATTCATGAACCAGCTTGAAAGTAAATATTGCCCAATATTAATTATATAAGGGAATATTGTGACTACAGTTATTTTTAAACACTGACCAGGTGCGACAGGTCAATCAGTTTTCACCTTTTGATCTTTTTCAATCTTATATTTAGCCTTTAACATAGGATTGGGAAAAAATTAATCTGCGACAGTCGACACACTATAAAAAAATCGGGATTGCATTAAAAAATAACTTTTAATCCAATTTACTGGACAGACTACTCATATATTCATAATGAGATTATACACCTGTAATCCCATTTATACATAGGTGCAGGATAAAGAGAATTTGTAATTACTGGCCAGGTCCAGTTCACAATCATTCCTTACCAAGATTTTTCCTTAACTTAAATCATGCAAAATTTCAAAACGTTATAATTTGTTTATTTTAAAGATAATCAGGAAATTAAGGTGTCATTTTTAAAGGTAACTGCTAGATTAAAACATTAGCATATTTAGTTTTTTACAAAAATATTCATCAGTATTTCCAAAAAAAGATTACCAAAATTGGCTAAATTTAAGTTAAGGAAAATCTTAGCTAACGAATGATTGTGAAACGGGGTATGACCTTTACTTGATCTTAATATCTTAACTAAAATTTAGCAAATTATATGACAAATGCAAATACAAATGTTTTGTACTAAAACAGATCTTCAAAAAGATGTCTTCAATTCATAAATATCTTAAAAATTAACAAAATTATTATGATTTGAAATGTTGCCCGATTTAAGTTAAGGAATGATTGTGAAATCTGGGCCAGTAATTACCCCAAATTGGAAGAAGAAGGGGTATACTGGTTTACCTCTGTCCGTCCGTCCGTCCATCTGTCCGTCCAAATTATACTCAATATTTGGCTAGGAATACATGTATAATATTATACATATACCAAGACATTAAAAGCTTATTATGGGAGATTTAGTACTAGCATACATAATTGACAAATAAAGCACTGAGCAAAAAAAAAAATTCAATAACTTTTCTAACTAAAAGTGTTATAATATCAGTGGTCTAAACTCTAAAGCACACACCTACAGATCACAACACATCTCGCCACCTAGGTGCAGTTTCTAGTGTAAGAAAATTGGTCAGTTCACATGCTGAAGGTAGGTGGGTTTTTCCAGGTATTCTGGTTTCCTCCACTATCCCTGAACTGCCTACCTCCAGTCAGAAGTGAAAGAATTTTTACTGGGGGCATAAAACTCCATTATTTCACCCACTCTCCATCATCGGAAACTTATTGCTGGTATTCACTCTATAAGTGAAGTTCATGGAGTCAATATCAGCCGTGGGTTTCCGACTATATCCACTCTCTGGATAGTTTTAATTCAAAATTAAAAATACAAATTGCATTAAGTTCAGCAATAAATCATTATTTCCACATAAGTGATTGTAAAAACATTGGTAAATCTATAAAAAAATATATAATATTGAATTATAAATATTATTCTTACTTTTAACTTTTAAAAAAAACATGTCTTACACCTTATACCTATATTTTATATATAATCGAATTCTCACCTGTGATAATTCCTGAAATTCTCGTCAGTGTATGTTTGTATATTCCGATAAATGAATTTTGTCATGATAAATAAAATATATTACCAGCACAAAATTTGTTCCAGAAGTTTCTTTGTGAAAATAAATAAAAAGCAATCTTGTAGAAAGATTTATACAACTTTAAAACTCTACCCACTAACACTGAAAGCCTTAAAAATAATGACAATTACAATGTATTTCATTTACCGTATTTAATGTAATTGTAACACTCTTCCAGTATTCTTATAGGTTCCCATTAGTGTGGGTGGCTTTTAGGTTCTCATAGGTCTGGGTGGCTCAGATTGGTCTAAAAGGCACATTCAGCCTTTGTAATTTAATAATTACAATATATTCCATTTACCGTATTTAATGTAATTTTACCACTCTTCCAGTATTCTTATAGGTTCCCATTAGTGTGGGTGGCTTTTAGGTTCTCATAGGTCTGGGTGGCTCAGATTGGTCTAAAAGGCACATTCAGCCTTTGTAATTTAATAATTACAATATATTTCAAGTACCGTATTTAATGTAATTTTACCACTCTTCCAGTATTCTTATAGGTTCCCATTAGTGTGGGTGGCTTTTAGGTTCTCATAGGTCTGGGTGGATCAGGTTGGTCTAAAGGGCACATTCAGCCTTTGTAATTTGATAATTACAATATATTCCATTTACCGTATTTAATGTAATTTTACCACTCTACCAGAATTGTTTTAGGTTCCCATAGGTCTGGGTGACTTTAAGATTCTCATAGGTCTAGGTGGCTCAGGATGTTCTACAGGGCACACCCAGCCTTCATTTTTGATGTAATTATAACACTCTACTGGAATTCTTATAGCTTCCCACAGTTCTTGGTGGTCTAAAGTACACACTTTTAAAGTTTGCATTCAACTCCGACTCTTTTTTTCCTCTACACCACCAGTGGTACTAAGGTAACATATATATATATATATATATATATATATATATATATATATATAGTTAAGATTCACTTATTTAATTGTATTTCTTGCCCAACTCATAACTGCTATGAAACTAAGTTATACAGGAAGTGCTTACCCTTCCGAAACACCCTGCCTCACTTTCCTGGTGGAAGTTCAATGTGTTTAACTTAAACTGCCAGTTTTCAAAGTTTTCCCTTTGCTTTAGGATGGTGATTTGGACATGGACCAGTGTGTTTGTATTTGATTGGTATTTACAGTAATTGATATTCCTGGGTATTTATATGTTCAGTACGGTAAAAATGAAATATGGATTGGCAGAAAGTTTGTATGATGTTTCTGACCAAATTTGAACATTGGGTGTTTATTTTACCATTCATGTAATTACTGGGTATTTATATGTTCAGTACGGTAAAATGAAATATGGATTGGCAGAAAGTTTGTATGATGTTTCTGACAAATTTGAACATTGGGTGTTTATTTTTACCATTCATGTAATTACTGGGTATTTATATGTTCAGTACGGTAAAAATGAAATATGGATTGGCAGAAAGTTTGTATGATATTTCTATTGGGTGTTTATTTTTACCATTCATGTAATTACTGGGTATTTATATGCTCAGTACGGTAAAAATGAAATATGGATTGGCAGAAAGTTTGTATGATGTTTCTGACAAATTTGAACATTGGGTGTTTATTTTTACCATTCATGTAATTACTGGGTATTTATATGTTCAGTACGGTAAAAATGAAATATGGATTGGCAGAAAGTTTGTATGATATTTCTGACAAATTTGAACATTGGGTGTTTATTTTTACCATTCATGTAATTACTGGGTATTTATATGTTCAGTACGGTAAAAATGAAATATGGATTGGCAGAAAGTTTGTATGATATTTCTGACAAATTTGAACACTGGGTGTTTATTTTTACCATTCATGTAATTACTGGGCATTTATGTGTTCAGTATGGTAAAAATAAAATATGGATTGGCAGAAAGTTTGTATGATATTTCTGACAAATTGGAACATTGGGTGTTTATTTTTACCATTCATGTAATTACTGGGCATTTAGTGTTCAGTACGGTAAAAATAAAATATGGATTGGCAGAAAGTTTGTATGATATTTCTGACAAATTTGAACACGGGTGTTTATTTTTACCATTCATGTAATTACTGGGCATTTATGTGTTCAGTATGGTAAAAATAAAATATGGATTGGCAGAAAGTTTGTATGATATTTCTGACAAATTTGAACACTGGGTGTTTATTTTTACCATTCATGTAATTACTGGGCATTTATGTGTTCAGTATGGTAAAAATAAAATATGGATTGGCAGAAAGTTTGTATGATATTCTGACAAATTGGAACATTGGGTGTTTATTTTTACCATTCATGTAATACTGGGCATTTATGTGTTCAGACGGTAAAAATAAAATATGGATTGGCAGAAAGGTTTGTATGATATTTCTGACAAATTGGAACATTGGGTGTTATTTTACCATTCATGTAATTACTGGGCATTTATGTGTTCAGTACGGTAAAAATAAAATATGGATTGGCAGAAAGTTTGTATGATTTCTGACAAATTGGAACATTGGGTGTTTATTTTTACCATTCATGTAATTACTGGGCATTTATGTGTTCAGTACGGTAAAAATAAAATATGGATTGGCAGAAAGTTTGTATGATATTTCTGACAAATTGGAACATTGGGTGTCTGTTTACCATTCATTACGGTCCTTCATTACAAAGTCATCGGAGATAAAATCCTGTGCTAGACGCCATGATTCATACTACAATACTCAGCACATAACGATTTTCTCAGCTGTTGTTTCCTATTCAAAAGTATATCCCCCCATCCTTAGTGCAATATTAAAAAATCCCATCAGATGAATGAGTCAGAAATTGTAGATAAGGAATATGTCTAACTTGTTAACATGTAAAAAAGTGTGATTGATTGATCCAGAAATTGAAAACAATTCCTGAAATTTGGTGAACATAAATTCCACAAATATTCTCAAATTGATAGTCAATTAGTTGTATCTATACTGGGAATTACAGAATAGGTTTTTGCTTGTTTGTTTGCTTGCTTTGTTCAACATTTATAAATGAAGCAAAAACTTAAAACAATGTTTTAAATAATTTGATAGAATGTTATTCTTTCCTAAAAAAAAATTACCAAAATAATTGGTTTTGTTTTTTTTGCTTAGTAAATTTTTTTAGAAACAACTTTTTTTCTTCCGTGAAAAATTACCAAAAAACAATTACTTTTTATTTTAAGGAGGTCTTCAGAAAAGCTTCAAGTAATTTATAACAATTATTTTTTAGCTAACAGTACTGTTTAACTAGCAGGGTTATGAAGTCTTTAGTTGCCTGATATGGAATTCAATTATGACCATTAATGAGAAAAACAGGTTTATGGATTTGTTATTATAACATGGCCGAATGATCTAAAACATGTGCCTATGCCTAGGTATCCCACTAATAGAACAGATTATTGTGTGAGAAAGTTTGTAAGTTTGCTAGCTGAAGGTCAGGGACTTTTCTTCAGACACTCTGGTTTCCTCCACCATCCCTGAACTGACCACCGTTATGAGTAAAAGTATCTTGACTGGGACATAAAACTCCCATGACTCCACTCAATTCTACTTATTGTTCCCTATATATCTACAGTCAAACCTGTCTATAAAGACCTCCTAAGGGAATAAGTAAAAGTGGCCTTCATGGATATGTTATAATACCTGTCTATAAAGACCTCCTAAGGGAACCAGTAAAAGTGGCCTTCATGGATATGTTATAATATCTGTCTATAAAGACCTCCTAAGGGAATAAGTAAAAGTGGCCTTCATGGATATGTTATAATACCTGTCTATAAAGACCTCCTAAGGGAATCAGTTAAAGTGGCCTTCATGGATATGTTATAATATCTGTCTATAAAGACCTCCTAAGGGAATAAGTGGCCTTCATGGATATGTTATAATACCTGTCTATAAAGACCTCTAAAGGGAATCAGTTAAAGTGGCCTTCATGGATATGTTATAATATCTGTCTATAAAGACCTCCTATGGGAATCAGTAAAAATGGCCTTCATGGATATGTTATAATATCTGTCTATAAAGACCTCCTAAGGGAATAAGTAAAAGTGGCCTTCATGGATATGTTATAATATCTGTCTATAAAGACCTCCTAAGGGAATAAGTAAAAGTGGCCTTCATGGATATGTTATAATATCTGTCTATAAAGACCTCCTAAGGGAATAAGTAAAAGTGGCCTTCATGGATATGTTATAATATCTGTCTATAAAGACCTCCTAAGGGAATCAGTAAAAGTGGCCTTCATGGATATGTTATAATACCTGTCTATAAAGACCTCCTAAGGGAATAAGTAAAAGTGGCCTTCATAATTATGTTATAATATCTGTCTATAAAGACCTCCTAAGGGAATCAGTAAAAGTGGCCTTTATGGATATGTTATAATATCTGTCTATAAAGACCTCCTAAGGGAATCAGTAAAAGTGGCCTTCATGGATATGTTATAATATCTGTCTATAAAGACCTCCTAAGGGAATAAGTAAAAGTGGCCTTCATGCATATGTTATAATATCTGTCTATAAAGACCTCCTAAGGGAATCAGTAAAAGTGGCCTTCATGGATATGTTATAATATCTGTCTATAAAGACCTCCTAAGGGAATAAGTAAAAGTGGCCTTCATGGATATGTTATAATACCTGTCTATAAAGACCTCCTAAGGGAATCAGTAAAAGTGACCACACCATCTGGCTCTGTTTGATTCCTTTTAATTCCGGAGATAGCAGAAACATACACCTGTCCAGAGGAAAGATTCACCACTGACAAGTAATCACTTCAGTGATGTTTCTCTGTTTTATAGATTTTACCGTGAGAAAATACCTATCCAGAAGGGGATAAAAACATGTCAAATAGGCAGTTAATTCCACGAAATATCATAAACTTAATTGAAATAAACAGCTTATGTTTACTTTTTATTTATATGAAAATATCATCAAATTTTGAACACCCCTCTTGTCCCTGGTCCATGTACTCCCTACATAAATAAAATTAATTAATCCACTTATTCCACTACTATCTGTAGCATTAAACCATAAACATCTCTTATGCAAAGCAAACACATCCATGTCCTGTGACATTAAATCATAAATATCTGTTATGTAAAACAAATCAACATCCTGTGGACTGCAGCATCAACCAACAAACCAACCCCACCAAAAAATAAAAAAATCATATTGTAAAAATGGGAAATAAAAACCGATGACATACATGTCACAAATGTCAAGAACCCTCCCTGCACATTGCCATGACTGCACTGCAAAGGTGAAAAATTCTGCCATCTCATCTATAGCTGGTGATGTCTCAATATCAGTGAAATGTTCTTGACTGGGACGTAAAAACCCATTCTATCAATCAACATTAATACCATTTTCGAAGATATCACTTTAGAAATATATAAAAAATTTTACTCTAACGCTGTAGACCAATGGCTCCAAGGTGTTTAATCTTGTGTTTTGTCCATCCTGGTTCTTAAATAATGTAATAAAATTATGACGACTTTAATTACGAAATATGTTACAAATCACCTGATATAATGTTCTTACATACGTCAATATATAGAATGTATTGAACAGTCACAGGCCTAAATATAACAAAGTACCGGTATAGGCAAACAACATTGACCTTATGATTGACCTTTCATTAGGAATAGTCATTTAGGAGTGGCCCAATATATAGATTAGTGTTAGGGTTTGCTATTAATACATACACAATACTCCTTGAAAATAGTGTCTCCCATGATGTAGACGAATTATACACCTGTGTTCCTGATACATAAATGTACTAGTCTATAATAATTGTTTAAATGAAAGGTCAAGCAGACAGGTCAGTTTTGTTGGATACCTTTACAATCCTGGTTGTCAATTATATCAATTAAAAAATTAATAATAGTTCAAATGACTTGATTAATAACGTGATATTATTTTTATAAAGACTATTAATAACCAATATCAGTCTTGATGATCTTACAGTGACAAATATTATCGATAATAAAATACTCTGTCAACATAAGTAATATAAGATAGAAATCTCCCCCCCCCCCCCCCCCATATTTTTTAGTTAATTATTAATGTTTATGTACCGGTATAACAAATCAATTGGCTAATATTTTGTAGAAAAAAATTATTCAATGACAAATTTTGAAATAATCAACATTTACCATGGTATATCCTACATTGCTTTTTTGTGGATCAAAATTAAAAAACTGAAATTTCATATTTTTAGTAATAATTTTAATTTTAAACAATAAACTTTAACAAACAAAATAAAAAAACTTGACAAACAATATTATTTTTATACCTGGTACATTTGGGCTTACTTTAACTTTCATATAAATGGGGTTCGCTGTTACACCACATGCTAACTCCTAATATTTGTATGGAACACTTATTTTCAATGAATATGAATTGTATTAGGTTATATTTCCTGTTAAAACCATGTTATTTTGGGAATTTGAGACACTAACGTTTTCCAAAATGTGCCGCACAAACATTAAGAGGTATTGATCACATGGTACAGCCGCGAACCCCATTGGTAATACACAGATCTGGTAGTCAATATTGCCATGGGGTAAGAATTTGTGAGAATTAAAAAGGACTATATTTTGACAAATTTTGGTAATTTAACTACTAAAAATTTTTGATTTGTGGAAATGTACACAAATATATACCAGTATGTATTTTGCAGCTAAAATTTTGAAATATGCAAGAGTATAATTTATTTTTAAAAAACACACTAAAGTTGTTACATTTGATTGAAGAAAAAAATTTCACTTCATGTTAAAACATTTTCTAATATTAATTAACACAGCACAGTTTAAAATTAATATTTACCAAAACATCAGCTAAAGAGAAACCCGTCAAGAAACCAGAAGTAGTACATCAGTACCTGCGATCTTGTAACAAATCACAGGTTTGTGAACAGCAGGAAAATGGAGTTTGTTTGACAAAATACTTGGCAAAGTGCTTATATACAAGGAGCAACGTAGGAAATGCTGGTGTTTCCCCAAAACAGTTTATTGATAACATACATGTATTGGCAAACAACATTTACTTGTTTGCTTGACCTTTCATTAAGAATAATCATATAGGATGATTTACCCAATAAATGGGTAGTTATAGGATTCAGTTAATACATAAACAATGTATGTTTCCTAATGAATATGAAATAAACACCTTTTTGTTCCCTATACATAATTGTACTGGTCTATAATAAATATTTAAATTAAAGGTCAAACAGACAGGTCAGTGTTGTTTACCTATGACATTATTAACCTCCTGGACCTCCTGGCTGTGTATTGTTCTATAATTGTATATAAATATTTAATCAGCAAAATCAACTGCTAATTAACAGTACATATCAATTACACAGGTACTGTGTTCTTATCTTCAGCCTGGGACAAAAATTACCCTGGTACTTTTTTTAAAAAAAATTAAGAAAACTAAAGTTCTTGAATAATATTCAACTATCGGTATTTCCTAATATGCTTGCAATTGCTAAAAAAAAGTCATAGGTTCCTGACTTATCATCATCATTGAAAAGATGTATTTTTGTTGCCCAGTCTCACAAAGAAGTTTATTGGAGAATAAGATTTAATTTTTTTAAACATAACATTTTCGTGTTACTATTGTTTTCGCAAATTTAGTGGTCAATTTTGGAAATGTTAGTCATTTGTCAGGGGGAACCACCTATATATGATAGTAATTTCAGACCAACAATATCAACAAAAACACTTAATTAAAACTAAATTAGATAAAAAAATCTTTCAAGGCAATTATATAAAAAAAAACTGTATTAATTATAATATAGTTATGTTACATGATAGGCCTTTGGGGGGCAAAATGCTACCTCAAAATTAACGAGCTTTCCAATAGGAAATATGAATTCCTTGTTTTTGTACCGGCATGTATACCCCCACCACACCCCATCCCACATTTTGATATCGGAGAACAGACACTTGCTGTCAATTAAGATAAACAAATTCCTTACCTACCATTATCTGTATAAACAAAAATTTTCATTTTTGTTACCAGTATATTACAATTTTTCTGGGAAACCCATTTATACCGGTTTCGATTATAAGTGGTACCCAGTATGATAATATTAAGAAACACTAACCGGAGATATTCTCAGTATTATAATTATAGTGACATAGTATCCTGGAGATTATTAAAATTTCAACAAGTTATAAGATCCTGTATAAAACTATTGTGTTACCGTAATTATATATAAAAACTTGACATCCTTCAAACAGACAAATCTCGCATTTGGATTGGCTACAAGAAATGTAGTTTTTAATTTAAACGTTCCTTTTACAATGGGACCATATACTCTGGTCCTGAGAAAGTTACTTGAGTTGAGTAATGGCTTTTACATCCCAGATACTGTCCAATTTTTTAGAGGATAGGTTCTTTGTACTTGTTCATTGTAGATTAACCCAATAGTATATTTTAATAACATACATTAATAGTTTAATTTAGACAGGGTTTCAGTTAATTTAGGGTGAAGTCTTATACAGGGTTTCACTATAATTCTTAAGTATCATGTTTTGGACTATTTTAACATTGCTAACTTACATTTTTAACCCTTTTAAGTGTTGGACCAACCTAGTTAGTAGTTCTCCATCTTATTATTGAGGCCGTGATGGCCTAATGGATAAGACATCAGTCTACAAAGTACCACTCAGACCACATGTGGGAAAGTGAATTTTCCTTGCCGTTGGCCTTTACTGGTTTACCTGGTATCAGTATAATGGACTGAATGAGTGGTACACTTGTCTGCGACGTACTGACTCTGTGAGCTAGCACGTTAAAGTCGCCCCGAGTGCGCGCTAGTACAAGGCAGACCATACAACACACTCGCACTTCACATGCATACACGAAATTGTTCATAGATTAATCCATAGAGATTTATGAAATAGTTCTCGTCACGAATAGCTGAAAAATTGCTGATGCGACATTAAGCATCATTCAATCATTCAATCCATCCATCTTATCATTTTATGCCACAGATTTTGATTCATGTTTTGGATAGTACAGGCCTAATTTACCCCAAGTTAATGCTATGTTAAGATGTATATACTGGTAAAAATGTGTACAAAATTGAAAAAATATTGCTACGAGAAGAAATAATCTTGAAAATTATGAAAAAATGGCAGCAATACCACAATATTGTAGTATCTTAAATTCATATCTATTTACAACTATTCAACCACTAATTGTGATATATATGTAAAATACTCTCTCTCTCTCTCTCTCTCTCTCTCTCTCTCTCATAAAACACATTCATTATGCAAGATTATATTGTATTATATATGTTAGAATATTGTTAAAGTATAAGAATGTGAATTTAAAAAAAAACAATTTGTCAATTAAACTGACCATCCTAGATATACTGGATAATGATATAAAATTGATATAAATAACAGCCCTCAAAGTGGGTTTTAAAAACTAAGTATCCAGCTGGCCACCAATTTAAATTTTCAGGTGGCTAGTGGAAATTCCAAGCGACCAGACAACCTCAAAATGACGGAAAATTAAGGCATCTTTTTAAAACTGACTTACAATCATTTACATACATCAGTGTTATTAATAACAATTATGATGATGTAAACTGTCCATTATATTGCCTAAATATTGGTAACAGTATCATGACAATTTTGTGATGCAGAATTATATCTGTTCTCTGGTCACACAAATGTTCAAATTTAAAGTGGACAAGCTGGCCACCATTTACAAATTTTAGGTCGCCAGACACAATTTCAGGTCGATTTGGCTACCATTTTAATAGACAAAATTGAGAACTGAATAATTTTAACAAATAGATGTGATTGTGTTGATGTAAACACATTTAACGACTTTACATGACATAGATAGTCATCAAAACTATCAAATATACATTATCATAACTACTGATAGGTAACGGACTGTTACTAAATATAGAACACGGAGAAATCAACATCATTAAAACTTACTGAATGATCACGATTTCAATAATACAGTAAAACATGTATATATAGACTACATCTGGGAATAAGAAATATAGTGAAACTAATGTATAAAAAGATCATCTACCAGGGACTGATCAGGATCTCAGAATACAGGAAAAATAGAAAACAAACATACCTGGTATTATTTTATGTCCAAATCACAACCCTAAAGCAAAATAAAAACTTTGGATACTTCAAACAAACCTACTAGTATCATATGAAGGCATTTTGATTGATTAAAGCCAATCAGCTTTGATCAAAGTTTTAAGAAAAATAGAATGGAGTTCTATTTTGATCAAAGTCCTTCAAAATTTTGATCAAATATTTTATCCAAGTCTTTGATAGTCAACAGGGATTTTTCTTACTGCAGGCCTTTATTGGTTGGCTTGATACTAGTATCGCCACATAATACACAGGCCAGAGTTGACATGGGGAAAAATATATCATGAGGTGAATGATCACGGGAAGATGTTGATTATTTCAATTCTAATATGACTTTAATAAAAATGATTGAAATAAACATTGCAAACTCTTTCTTAGAAATAAACATTGCAAACTCTTTCTTAGAAATAAACATTGCAAACTCTTTCTTAGAAATAAACATTGCAAACTCTTTCTTAGAAATAAACATTGCAAACTCTTTCTTCAGAAGTATATTTTATTATTTATTTGCAAATAGGCATATTACAACAATTTGGCTGTGAAATAAATGATTTTATGAATGAAAGCGACACATACCATAACATCATAAGTTGAGTAAAGGCGTACGTCATTAAAATGGAACAGCCATGGGTATATCGTTTGTTATACCAGGGTTGAAACTTTCATGTTTCATATGAAAGAATTAAAACACAGGTCATGTTAAAATAGTTTTTAATCTGTGAAATTGTTGGAAAGTGTACTAAAACTGTAAAGGTCACATAAAATGTGCACTGGTACGAAGCAGATAAGAAGGACATGCACTCAAAAACCATGTGAGCATGAAGAAAAATTGTCTTGTCCAGAAGTGCTGAAAAATTGATGTATGGCTGACCATGCCTTTTATGTTCCGACTCTGGCCACCATCACAGTGCCAAAACAGCATCATGGCAACTAATGACGTTCTAGTATCAGTGATGTCATTAAACAGCACAATTCTGGCAGAGTTTTCATTCTTTTTGCATGTAATTCAAGCATGTTGGCCCTTTCTCCAAACATAGTGGCTGTTGCAGGCAATCTGGCAATTGCTGATGTGTATAAAACAACATTGAACCACCCAACCAACCAACTGCATAGAATTGAATCCCACATGGGTAGATCCTAGTGTGGGAGAGTTTGTCTGTTCATTTCCTGAAGGTCTTAATGGGACTTTACATTTTCTCTGACATCCCAGAACTATGGTAACCATCTCAATGTAAGTGTAAGAAGTATAAGTTTGACTGGAGTGTAAACTTCATTACTCCACCTTTCTCCAGTAATAGTCAAAGTTTGTCTGTTTATTTGCTGAAGGTCTTTGGGTCCTAACATTTTCTCTGTTATACCAGAACTTACTGCCTCAATGTAAGTATAAGTTTGACTGGAGTGTAACTTTACATTACTCCACCCTTCTCCAGTAAAAGTCAACTAAGGTATCTAACCATGTTTACTTTATATATTTCAATCTTGTTTTTACAATTCATACTGATTGTCTTGTGAATATTAAAATGTCATCAGACATAGCCAAACAACATTGACCTGTCCACTTGACCTTTCATTTATATATTTATTATGGACCAGTACATTTATATATAGGGAACACAGGTGTTTATTGATTCTATATCATGAGAAACCTGTATTGTTTATGTATTGACTGCCAATTCTCACACTACCCATGTATTGAGTTAATCAGTGTATATGAATACTGTATTTAAAATTAAAGGTCAAGTGGACAGGTCAGTGTTGTTTGCCTATACATGTACATTTATACCTAATTTATATGTTGATAGACAATAAAATATGATTCTTTGATGGCATAGCTGACTTAAAGTGGGTGTCTCCCTATTTTGACCCCATCTTCCACCTCCCAGTCCATATGATAAAAAAAAAATTAGGTCCGGATAATCTCTGGTGACAGATAATTTCACTAACCACAAAAAATGTACTATTGTGTCAAGTGTTCTATTGTGCCAGGTGTTAGGATGTATCAGGTGTTCTATTGTGTCAAATGTTCTATTGTGTCAAGTGTTCTATTGTGCCAGGTGTTAGGATGTATCAGATGTTCTACAGTGTGTCAGGTGTTAGGATGTATCAGGTGTTCTATTGTGTCAAGTGGTGTATTATGTCAAATGTTCTATTGTGTCAAGTGATCTATTGTGCCAGGTGTTAGGATGTATCATATGTTCTACAGTGTGTCAGGTGTTAGGATGTATCAGGTATTCTATTGTGTCAAGTGGTGTATTATGTCAAATGTTCTATTGTGTCAAGTGTTCTATTGTGCCAGGTGTTAGGATGTATCAGATGTTCTACAGTGTGTCAAGTGTTCTATTGTGTCTAGTGTTCTATTGTGCCAGGTGTTAGGATGTATCAGGTGTTCTATTGTGTCAAGTTGTGTATTGTGTCAAATGTTCTATTGTGTCAAATGTTCTATTGTGTCAAATGTTCTATTGTGTCAATTGTTCTATTGTGCCAGGTGTTAGGATGTATCAGATGTTCTATTGTGTCAAGTGTTCTATTGTGTCGAGTGTTCTATTGTGCCAGGTGTTAGGATGTATCAGATGTTCTACAGTGTGTTAGGTGTTAGGTTGTATCAGGTGTTCTATTGTGTCAAGTGGTGTATTGTTCCAGGTGTTAGGATGTATCAGATGTTCTACTGTGTCAAATGTTCTATTGCATCATGTGTTCTATTGTGTCAGGTGTTAGGTTATTCCAGATGTTCTACTGTGTCAAGTGTTCTATTGTGTCAGGCGTTAGGTTGTATCAGGTATTCTACTGTGCCAAGTGTTCTATTGTTTCAGGTGTCCTGTTGTGTCAGATATTCTACTGTGTCAAGTGTTCTATTGTGTCAGATGATAGGTTGTATGAGGTCTTCTACTGTGTCTAATGGTCTATTGTGTCAAGTGTTCTTTTGTGTCAGGTGTTAGGTTGTGTGTCAGGTGTTAGGTTGTGTCAGTTGTTAGGTTGTATCAGATGTTCTACTGTACCAAGTGTTCTATTGTGTCAAGTGCTCTTTTGTGTCAGGTGTTCTGGTGTGTCAGGTGTTAGGTTGTATGAGGCGTTCTACTGTGTCAAGTGTTCAGTTGTGTCAGGTGTTGAGTGATGCGACAAGACGATTTGAGACCTGTTGGAAGTGTGGTGGTCTAATTATATGTACACAATGATGAATTATATATTCTAACATGACCAGCATTTTCATTTATATGAAACATGAAGAAAGCCAAATATAGAAAAACAAACAATATATCTTAGCTGTTTCATTTTAAGGATGTACTCCCTTACCCACCTTGTGAAGTCATGCTGTGTGTTACAAACAATGGTTGTGACATAATTTTCATTCATAAAATCATTTATTTAAATGGAGGTTATCTCAATAGCTGAATTCTTTCAATGAAACTTTTTGTTAATAAATAGTTAAAGTACTTCTGAGAAAGAGTTTGCAACATTAATTTAATGATTCTATAAATTGAAATAATCAACATTTACTCTGGTCTTTGTATTATTCTATGATATACTATTGGTATAGGCATACAACATTGACCTGTCCGCTTGACCTTTGATTTAAATATTCATTCATGACCAGTAAATTTAAATAATAGGGATCACGTGTGTATATTTCGTCTATATGATGTGAACACTAATCATGGGAAATGTGTATATGTAATAACTGCGAATCGTAATGCTACCTATGTATTGGGTGGACCCTCTTATATGAATATTCCAAATGAAAGGTGAATCGGACAGGTCAATGTTGTTTGCCTATAACTGTTGATTATTTCTTAAACAATATAAATGTTATGATTATATAACCTTAGATATAATATAAATGTTTTCTGTCTGTCACACCTGTTACACCTGTGTTACAGGTATGTTGTGTGGGGTTTAATCCAGATCTGTTCAATTACAAACTGTTACATAAACTTTATGTTTTAGCTTATCTGGTTTATAACCAAGAACAAACAGGGACACCTTGAACTTAGAGTCACATTTCTGAATAACCAGGTATGAAATTGGCTACACTCATTAATGAAATTAATACACACATTTATATTTTGAAAATTTAAAATAAACCCATCCATCCACCCACCCAACCACCCATCCATCCATCTATGATTCTATCCATCCAATATCCATCCATCCACCCAATCATTCATCCAGCCACCCATCTATCATCCATCCACCCATCTATCATCCATCCACCCAATCATTCATCCAGCCACCCATCTATCATCCATCTACCCAACCATTCATCCAGCCACCCATCTATCATCCATCCACCCATTCATCTATTCATTCAGCCATCCACTCACCCACTTAAACATCCCTGTATCCATTCATCTATCCATCCATCCATCCACCCACCTAACCATCCATATCTAACATGTTTTATCTTGAAAGATAAAAAAAATAATTTTAATGATTTTGATTGTGTCTTGTAAGTCTCTTAAAGTCTGGGATTAATTTGTGTGTGTTTTTACCGTTAAATGAAACATTGTTTTAAATTACATTATGACTATTTACTAACTTATCCTTTAAAATTTGATCAAAGCAAATTTATAACTATTTAATATTAAACAATAGTTACCTGTGTGTTACCTGGGTATTCAAAGGTAATTTTTACTTACCTGTAATTAAGTTTGATCCTTTAAACAAATCGTTAGAAAATTAAAAGTATCAAATGTTATATCCAGTGGTTTACTGTTTTTTCTCTGGTATATTCCTCCAATTTGAGATCACATTTATATATATGTATAGACAAACAACATTGACCTGTCCGCTTGACCTTTAAATTTAAATATTTATTATGGACGAGTATATTCATACAGAGGGAGCCACATGTTTATTTTGACTACATAATTAGAAACACTAAACACTATCACTATTCATGTATGAACTGCGAATTCTAATACTACCTCTGTAATTGGCGGACCCTCCTATATGAATATTCTTCATGAAAGGTCAAGCTGACAGGTCAATATTGTTTGCCTATATATGTATGTATGCCGGATATAGACATGACCTCATGATAATTTGTTTACTAGTAACAACCTCTGTGTGCTTTAATTTTCCCCAATAAATATGTTATCATCAATCAACCGTTAACGATCATAAAATAGGTGTGACCATGGGTATCCGCCCGTGCCATTCAATCACCTGATTGATAGGTTTTCGGTCTGGTGTCTAATTATAAATACATCAAATGCATAAACTCTTCGTCATATTCTTCAAATAGATTTTACTTATTCTTAAATAGTTTTTACTTTTTTTGTCATTTTCTTTAAAAAAAATTATTTATTCAAACAGTTTTTCTTTCATTTAATTATTTATATATACCTATAGCCCTTATTTAATCTTTAATCCATTCTCACACCTCAATCAGCTGTTAATCTCACAGGCGATATATCGTCTGTAGTCCCTCTAGGTTAGGTTGCATAACTAATTTAACTATATGGCTTGACTGTTATTAGTGAGTGGAGTGAAGTAATGGTTTTATGCCCCAGGTAAGATTCTTTTATATCAAGGTGGTTTTGGTATGGTTTTGGGGAAATCCAAGCGTGTGGTAAAAACCACCTATCTTCAGCATACAAACTGACAAACTTGTGTAGTGTTGCAGAGTTATTCCCCTTTGGTGTTGAAAAGTTTCAACAGTTCTTTTGGATAGATACAATCTTCATGTAATGTACAAACAATATGAAACCAAACATATAATGCCAAGATTTCACTGAGCAAATGATGGTTATAAATCAAGGTGTTACTGTATAATTGTCTGATAGAATTGTAGAAAAAATTCAGCAATAAAACTGATGTAAGTTAGAAATCTGCAGATAAGACAAAACCAGACGCCATAATCAAGTAAGAGATAGAGACACTAAAAATGGTACATAAATCCCAGAGATAAAGTGACATTTACTGCACACAGCACAAATCAGGAATCAAACGAGGACTGTTGTTGTATGACTGGTTGATTGATTGGATGGGTGGGTGGTTGGTTTTGGATGGATCTGTTTGTTGGTTAAATGAAGATTCTGTCCCAGTCAAGAATTTTTCACTTATATTGAGATGTCACCAACTATAGGGGAGGTTGCAGATTTTTTCTTTTGCAATATGCTCGGGACAATGTGCTGTGAGGTTTCTGCGACATGAGTCATCTGATTTTTAAGGTCTCTTTTGAAGGACCCCATTACTTTCAATTTAAAATAAGTGCTTCAATAGAAAAAGCTGTGGTCTTTTAGATGCAGCAACTGACCAGTTATCCATAGGACTCTGAGATCCCCTTTGCTTTTTGGGTGGCTTTGTGGTCTAAACCACGCACTTACAGATCACAGTGCTTTTCACCCCTCTGGATTCGAAACGCATTCAGAACAGATCTTAGTGTGAGAAAGTTTGTCATTCCGCTTGCTGAAGGTCGGTGGTTTTCTAAAGGCACTCTAGTTTATTCAACTATCCCTGAACTGACCATCTCAATATAATTTAAAGAATCTTGACTTTGGCATGAAACTCACTCAACTTTTTGGGGTATTTATGCGAATGTTAAAGAAAATTTCAGAACTTGTGGAAACTTTATATTTACATCATTTACAAAGATGCTTACACATGCAGTATGACATACATAGACATATTGTATTAATTATTTAATTTGTATTCATTTATTGTTGCCCTTGGTAATAAACACAATCTAATGCAATTTAGGACACACATATATATATACATTATATATATGTATATATATAAAGTGGGAGAACAATCAGGAAAATCCAAATATAATCTTCATGTTGAAGCAAGTTCCCTCAGTTATATATATGCTGATTTCATCCTGGTGCAATACCATGTTTTCATTCAATGTATAATAAATACCATAGCAACTAGCATACTAAACACGATATAACATGTCTTTAACAACTTGTTTAAATCAATAATGCATGGACTTTTAATTTCCTCGGAGTTACAAATCATAAAATTGTAGATATGTTGATCAGCTGTTCATTTATTTGAGTAAACACCCTCTGAAATGATTTTTTTTAAAAGGAAAATGATCTTATAGTATATAGATGTACTGGGATGACTATGAATTTGTTTGGTTGTAATGTTGCTAAACATCGCATTGGCAAATTTTCAGCCATTTGCGACGAGAGAAAGTTTATAAATCTCTAAAAATTAATCTAGAAAATGTTCATGTATGCATGAAATGTGCAAGTGTGTTTTATGGTCCGACGTGTACTAGCGTACAATAAGGGCTACTTTAAGGTGTTAGCTCACAGAGTCAGTATGCCACAGACAAACATACCACTTCCCAAGTATGACTGGGCTAGGGTCTGCCCCAACAACCTCCCAATGCCCAGGAGGCACTAGGGACTGCCCCAACAACCTCCCAATGCCCAGGAGGCACTAGGGTCTGCCCCAACAACCTCCCAATGCCCAGGAGGCACTAGGGTCTGCCCCAACAACCTCCCAATGTCCAGGAGGCACTAGGGTCTGCCCCAACAACCTCCCAATGCCCAGGAGGCACTAGGGTCTGCCCCAACAACCTCCCAATGCCCAGGAGGCATGGCACGTAAAAGCACCCTACCTGAACATTGCCCTGAGCACACTGCAAAATTTTTGCCACTTCACTTATAGCTGGTGACATCTTGATATAAATGAAATATTCTTGACTGTGACATAAAAAATTCAATCAGTCAATTTAATCAATTGTTTCAAAGGACGTTTAGAATTATTGTTATGACCTATTTAACAGCCTCAAAATGTGTCAGTAGTGTGTAATGATGTTTTATTGTTTAAAAATTGGTCAATCTCCTTTCTGGATATGTATTTTATGTTTTGCCTTTACATATAATTAATCGTCAAGGTCAAGGTCAAGGTCATGTATTAATGGCTATAATGTTAAACAATTAAAAATTAATGTTACCCTTAGACATAACAGAAAATCCAATATTTTTTTTCCTTTCATTACCATCAACTTCTTACAAGATTCATAACCGAATCACAAGATTTTCGGTTCACTGAAAACTGCAAGTAATCTGAACAATATATTAGATAATTTTTATTTTTAATATATCTTAGGCCAATCTAAATGTTTTATATGGTTACAATCCACTTAATTTACAAAAATCCATCAAGAGGTCAGGTAAAAAGGCAAATTTTTAAAAGAAAAGAAATTTTATGAATGTTTAGAACAAGTGCACTATGAATTGTAAAATAAAAGATATACCACTCTTGACTAGAATTGAGGACTTGGGAAATCAGTGGCCGAGTTGTCTAAAGTGACCACTTACAGACCACAGCACTACTTACCCTCTCGGGACAGATTCTAGTGTGAGAAAGTTTGTTAGTTTGATTGACAAAGGTCGGTGAACTGACTGCCTTGATATACCGGTAAGTGAAAAAATCTTGACAGGGACATGAAACTCCCCCCTGCACTCTAATAATGACTTCATAAAAAATAAATAAAATATGTACTTGTCTCATAGAATGCTCAAAGTATTTCTACTTAAAGTATAAAATCCAGAAAATGTACAGTTAAAAGTGTGTTTGATTTTTTGATTTGGTTCAAAATTATGTTTGTAATGGAAGGTCCAGACTTTTTCAGGTCCCACATTAAGTTTTGAAAGTCTAATATTCATATGCAATTATGTTATCAGAGAATAATTGGAAAATGGAGTCCTTGTTAGTAAAAAATGACAGGAACATCCAACTTTTCCAGTTTAAATATCAAGGATCCCAATGTAAAATCAAAAGATCCTGGACCTCGGACCTAGGGAATTTTCAACTGCTGTAAAAGCAACCTGGTATGGGACAATAAACATTGACACAACTAGTTTTGGCCTTATTTCATGAAACAGATATTGTACATAGAAACATAGATAAATATTTTATAAGAACTATGTCAGCTTGGTTATCTGATGTAATTATAACATTTACAACTGAAATCTCGATTACAAATGTGTGACCGATTCATATACAGTTAAAACCTGTACATAATGACTAACCATGGGACCAAAGATATACAGTAAAATCTGTATATAAAGACCACACATGGGACCCTGTATATAAAGACCAACCAGGACCCTGTATATAAAGACCAACCAGGACCCTGTATATAAAGACCACTCATGGGACCCTGTATATAAAGACCAACCAGGACCCTGTACATAAAGACCAACCATGGACCCTGTATATAAAGACCACCCATGGGACCCTGTATATAAAGACCAACCAGGACCCTGTATATAAAGACCAACCAGGACCCTGTATATAAAGACCAACCAGGACCCTGTATATAAAGACCACCCATGGGACCCTGTATATAAAGACCAACCATAGGTACCACTTTTATCATGGCAAATCAGTGAGAAAACAGGAGTGCCCAGAGAAAACCACCAATCATAGAGAAAGGTATAGATAGCCAAGGCATAACGAACAGATTTATAAGGGAGATAATTGCAGATATCCTTCCTCATGTTTAAAGGGAGATAAATCTATCTGTATTTACCCAGTGAAGTCAATCAGCTTATTGTAACTAGATTAACAAAATCCTATAAAAGTTTTAAAGTAAAACATTTAATGTCTACTTATTTTATATTGGATTATCATTGACAGACTGGATTTTATATTTAATCTTCCCACAGAATTAAAAGGATTTGTGGCCAATTAATAACTTTTTGTACACAATATATTTGTATAGGCAAAAAACTTTTACCTGTTCACTTGACCTTTCATTAGGATATTTATTTAGAAGTATCCACCCCATACACGGGTAGCTTTTAGGATTCGTAGTAAATACATGAATTTCTCATTCTGTAGATAAAATAAACGTGTGTTCCTTATACATTTTCACCTGTCTGTATAGGCCATCCAAGGGGATCAGTAAAAGTGGCCTTTATGGGCAGGTGGTCTTTATATACAGGTTCAGATAATATGAATAAAGGATGCTACTGGCCTTTAGAAAAGATGGCTCTTATATAGAGGTGGTCTTTAAGGCAGTTTGAACTGTAAATAAACCAACTCATCCAAAATAGATATTTAAAGGTCAAGTGGACAAGGCAATGTTGTTTGTATGTACACCTGAGTTTCCTAAATTGGCTGAAATTCTCAGACTAGCTCTCAAAATTTCAGTGTTTCAGATAAAGGAAATTTGCAGTTGAAAACATTTACAGCCAATGCAACCAGAAACATGAAACAATACACGTTAATGATAACATATCCAAACAAGACGATAAAAGGCAAAGGCACCACTGATTATATAATCCTCAACTTTGTATGGACACTGGAGTAAATGTCCAGTAGTGTGGGTACAGTATTACTATAGGGATCTCAACCACCCCGTTTTTTTTACAACCAGTCCCCAGTTTCACAATCATTTCTGAGCTATGATTTCCCTTAAGTTAAATTTGTTAAATTTTGGCAAGATTTTATGGTGAAACTGGGACTTTTATCTACAAGATAAATTAAAAAATAGTACCTACCTGTACTTGTGATGTCATTAAAATCTGGATAAACATAACCTTTTTGTTAACATTTACGAAAAAATAACTTGTATAATTTATGACTTTTTATTAAGATCATCTTGAGTCTTCACGATTGATATTTAACAAGTTTAATAGCGAATTATATCAAGTTATACTTAATGTTTTCACCACTGTAATGACCTTTTATGGTATAATTGACTAATTGATTTATTTTTAGATTGATAGTTCTGGTTTTTGGACTTTTATATTCCTCCTACACACACCCCCACACCCCTCTTTACATGCTACGAGGTTTATCTTTATGGTCAGACAGGTCTGGTTATGTTTTATGTTAATTTCATT
The DNA here is from genome assembly GCA_021292105.1 of Anadara kagoshimensis. Classification (NCBI taxonomy): domain Eukaryota; kingdom Metazoa; phylum Mollusca; class Bivalvia; order Arcoida; family Arcidae; genus Anadara; species Anadara kagoshimensis. The sequence continues at coordinate 54,219,231 of CM037859.1, forward strand.
GTGTTTTTGGTTGAAAAGATGTGATTTTTATCAGTTTTATTATATAGCCTATAGTTAGATGTACCAGTAATATCTATATAAAACTATATACCTGTATAGGCAAATAACATTGACCTGTATGTTTGACCTTTGATTTAAATATTTATTATTGATGAGTGAATTTGAGTAATAGGGATCACGTGTGTATATTACGTCAATATGATGTGAACACTACTAATCATGGGCAATGTGTATAAAAATTATATATTAACTACCAATCCTAACACTACCCATGTAAGGGTAGACCCTCCTATATGAATATTCCTAATGAAAAGTCATACGGACAGGTCAATGTTGTTTGCCTATATATATATATATACCTATAGTCAAACAACATTGACCTGTCCGCTTGACCTGTTATTAAGAAAATTCATATAGGAGGATTCACCATATATATATAGGTAGTGGTAACACAGACACAGTATAAATGTTCCACTTAAAATAGTGACCAGGTATGACTCAAGACTTGAAACTGGGTAGTTAGTATTACTGTTCTTTAGCCAAGCACTCGGAAATAGGAAATGAAAGTCATGGTTCTTTTGGTTGGGAACTTATAATGAACTAGGTCCCGTGCCATTTAAGAACCCTACTGTATAATACCATCAGCTTAATGCACAGGCAAAATCTCTGCACTTTAGCCTAAAGCTGGTGACATCTCCATATAGGTGAAATATTCTTGACTGGGATGTTAAACACTTTTACTCAAGTCAACTCTCTTAAAATAGTAATGGTGTTTCTCATGCTGTTCTTATGTTCCCTATACACAAATATACTTATCCATAATACAAATTTAAAGTAAAGGTCAAGCAGACAGGTCAATGTTGTTTGACTATACCTGTACATGGGATTTATCATAAAAGCCAAAATAGAAATTATTTTAAAAATCTTTTATTTATTCCACATATTTCTGTCTAGAATTGATTTAAATACACCAATTATAGATCTATAAAATTTTCAACCACATTAAGGAAGGTCTTGATACAGGTGTGTCCTGTCTTTTCTTGTTACTATTCATTCCTTTATTTCTTTATTTATTTATAGTTTCATTATTTTCTTCATTTTCATTTATTTTCATTTATTTATTTATTTATTTATTTATTTAGTTATTTATTTATTTATTGTTCATTCATTTTCATTTATCCCTTTATTTATATTTATGCAACTACAGTACTGGAACACCTTTTTTTCTGCTGCAAATCCAATTTAGTTTAAAGTACCACTTCGGTACCTCAATAGGTAGAGTGCTCGCTTTATATGTGGGGGTTCGCATGTTCAAGCCCCTGCTGGGGCCTGACAAAGATTTGAAAATAGGTAACGACTGTTCTTTCCCAGGTGTCTTTCACCCCTTTTTGGGAATGGGGCCAGGGCCTTTGGAATTGGAAAAATAAGCAGAGCTTTCACACATTTTGAGAAAAGTCAACAACAGGCAAAAATATTACTTTCAGACTATTACTGGTCTTATAATAAATTGCAAATTAGAAATCTATTTGTCTATCTTTCATGCCTCTGAATCTGAATTTATTTACAGTATTTTCTAGCTGTGTGTCTTTGAGAGATGAAGATTTAGAAATCATACCATTTTATGTAAACACAATGTACAAATAAAATAGAAATATTACTGCTATCAATTGGGGAAAAAAGCATACTTTATTGGATTGGGAATGAGGCCCAATTTTGGCCCCAAGTTTGCCTAAGTGAGACCCCTGTTTCTCCAAGCACTTCACAGTTAAAGTTACGGGGTCCTTATGAAGAGACCTTAGAAACCTGTGACACACCAGGCATGGTATGTTAAAGAGCCCCTCCTACATGTTGCCCTGTGACACACCAGGCATGGTATGTTAAAGAGCCCCTCCTACATGTTGCCCTGTGACACACCAGGCATGGTATGTTAAAGAGACCCTCCTACATGTTGCCCTGTGACACGCCAGGCATGGTATGTTAAAGAGCCCCTCCTACATGTTGCCCTGTGACACACCAGACATGGTATGTTAAAGAGCCCTCCTACATGTTGCCCTGTGACACACCAGACATGGTATGTTAAAGAGCCCCTCCTACATGTTGCCCTGTGACACACCAGACATGGTATGTTAAAGAGCCCCTCCTACATGTTGCCCTGTGACACACCAGACATGGTATGTTAAAGAGCCCCTCCTACATGTTGCCCTGTGACACGCCAGGCATGGTATGTTAAAGAGCCCCTCCTACATGTTGCCCTGTGACACGCCAGGCATGGTATGTTAAAGAGCCCCTCCTACATGTTGCCCTGTGACACACCAGGCATGGTATGTTAAAGAGCCCCTCCTACATGTTGCCCTGTGACACACCAGGCATGGTATGTTAAAGAGACCCTCCTACATGTTCCCCTGTGACACACCAGGCATGGTATGTTAAAGAGACCCTCCTACATGTTGCCCTGTGACACACCAGACATGGTATGTTAAAGAGCCCCTCCTACATGTTGCCCTGTGACACACCAGACATGGTATGTTAAAGAGCCCCTCCTACATGTTGCCCTGTGACACACCAGACATGGTATGTTAAAGAGACCCTCCTACATGTTCCCCTGTGACACACCAGACATGGTATGTTAAAGAGCCCCTCCTACATGTTGCCCTGTGACACACCAGGCATGGTATGTTAAAGAGCCCCTCCTACATGTTGCCCTGTGACACACCAGGCATGGTATGTTAAAGAGCCCCTCCTACATGTTGCCCTGTGACACACCAGGCATGGTATGTTAAAGAGCCCCTCCTACATGTTGCCCTGTGACACGCCAGACATGGTATGTTAAAGAGCCCCTCCTACATGTTGCCCTGTGACACACCAGACATGGTATGTTAAGGAGCCCCTCCTACATGTTGCCCTGTGACACACCAGACATGGTATGTTAAAGAGCCCCTCCTACATGTTGCCCTGTGACACACCAGACATGGTATGTTAAAGATCCCTCCTACATGTTGCCCTGTGACACACCAGACATGGTATGTTAAAGATCCCTCCTACATGTTGCCCTGTGACACACCAGACATGGTATGTTAAAGAGCCCCTCCTACATGTTGCCCTGTGACACACCAGACATGGTATGTTAAAGAGCCCCTCCTACATGTTCCCCTGTGACACACCAGACATGGTATGTTAAAGATCCCTCCTACATGTTGCCCTGTGACACACCAGACATGGTATGTTAAAGAGACCCTCCTACATGTTGCCCTGTGACACACCAGACATGGTATGTTAAAGAGACCCTCCTACATGTTGCCCTGTGACACACCAGACATGGTATGTTAAAGAGACCCTCCTACATGTTCCCCTGTGACACACCAGACATGGTATGTTAAAGAGACCCTCCTACATGTTCCCCTGTGACACACCAGACATGGTATGTTAAAGAGACCCTCCTACATGTTGCCCTGTGACACACCAGACATGGTATGTTAAAGATCCCTCCTACATGTTGCCCTGTGACACACCAGACATGGTATGTTAAAGAGACCCTCCTACATGTTGCCCTGTGACACACCAGACATGGTATGTTAAAGAGACCCTCCTACATGTTCCCCTGTGACACACCAGACATGGTATGTTAAAGAGACCCTCCTACATGTTGCCCTGTGACACACCAGACATGGTATGTTAAAGAGACCCTCCTACATGTTCCCCTGTGACACACCAGACATGGTATGTTAAAGAGACCCTCCTACATGTTCCCCTGTGACACACCAGACATGGTATGTTAAAGAGCCCCTCCTACATGTTCCCCTGTGACACACCAGACATGGTATGTTAAAGAGCCCCTCCTACATGTTCCCCTGTGACACACCAGACATGGTATGTTAAAGAGACCCTCCTACATGTTGCCCTGTGACACACCAGACATGGTATGTTAAAGAGCCCCTCCTACATGTTGCCCTGTGACACACCAGACATGGTATGTTAAAGAGCCCCTCCTACATGTTGCCCTGTGACACACCAGACATGGTATGTTAAAGAGCCCCTCCTACATGTTGCCCTGTGACACACCAGACATGGTATGTTAAAGAGCCCCTCCTACATGTTCCCCTGTGACACACCAGACATGGTATGTTAAAGAGCCCCTCCTACATGTTGCCCTGTGACACACCAGACATGGTATGTTAAAGAGCCCCTCCTACATGTTGCCCTGTGACACACCAGACATGGTATGTTAAAGAGCCCCTCCTACATGTTGCCCTGTGACACACCAGACATGGTATGTTAAAGAGACCCTCCTACATGTTCCCCTGTGACACACCAGACATGGTATGTTAAAGAGCCCCTCCTACATGTTCCCCTGTGACACACCAGACATGGTATGTTAAAGAGCCCCTCCTACATGTTGCCCTGTGACACACCAGACATGGTATGTTAAAGAGCCCCTCCTACATGTTGCCCTGTGACACACCAGACATGGTATGTTAAAGAGCCCCTCCTACATGTTGCCCTGTGACACACCAGACATGGTATGTTAAAGAGCCCCTCCTACATGTTGCCCTGTGACACACCAGACATGGTATGTTAAAGAGCCCCTCCTACATGTTCCCCTGTGACACACCAGACATGGTATGTTAAAGAGCCCCTCCTACATGTTGCCCTGTGACACACCAGACATGGTATGTTAAAGAGCCCCTCCTACATGTTGCCCTGTGACACACCAGACATGGTATGTTAAAGAGCCCCTCCTACATGTTGCCCTGTGACACACCAGACATGGTATGTTAAAGAGCCCCTCCTACATGTTGCCCTGTGACACACCAGACATGGTATGTTAAAGAGCCCCTCCTACATGTTCCCCTGTGACACACCAGACATGGTATGTTAAAGAGCCCCTCCTACATGTTCCCCTGTGACACACCAGACATGGTATGTTAAAGAGCCCCTCCTACATGTTCCCCTGTGACACACCAGACATGGTATGTTAAAGAGCCCCTCCTACATGTTCCCCTGTGACACACCAGACATGGTATGTTAAAGAGCCCCTCCTACATGTTCCCCTGTGACACACCAGACATGGTATGTTAAAGAGCCCCTCCTACATGTTCCCCTGAGTGCACTGCAAAGGTAAAAATTTCTGCCACTTCATCTATAGCTGGTAACCTCTCAATATAAGAGAAATTTTCTTGACTAAGATGTAAACCCCCATTCATTCAATCAATTGAAGACTTCTCCATTTTTGTCAGTAAAATGCCAAACAACTTTTATGTTACACATTATTGACCTGTATAAACTTAAATGCTTAAAATGCTGACAATTTTTTATTTTTGTAGTGACATACTTATCATTCATAAAATGACATTTTATGTGTATTGACAAATTTTTAAATGGCTGTTATTTGATATACCTTTTTAAAAATTCTTTAATTCTATTATAAACAAATTACTTCAGAAATGAATGACTTGAGTATTTTTTTTATAAAAATATTTAAGACTGGGTAACTAACCAACCACCTAAGATGAACTTATATTTATCCAGAAAAGCTGCATCAGCATTTATATAGCTATGTCACAGGCGCTTGATATGGTAGAAAAAAAGATGGAGACATAGGATGATTTTTTTGCCTGTGAGCTACGTTACAGACCTGTCAAAGGTTTAACACCAAGTTAACGAAAAGGTTGGTTGGTTGGTTGAATGTTGCTTAACGTCGCATCAGCAATTTTTCAGCTATTTGCAACGAGAACTGTTTTATCAATCTCTATGGATTAATCTATGAACAATTTGTGTATGCATGTGAAGTGCAAGTTGTTGTATGGTCTTCCATGTACTAGTGCGCACTCAGGGACTCGAACTCACAGCGGTGAGAGACCCTGGATTTGAAGACTGATGTCTTATCCATTAGGCCACCGCTGCCTTGTCTTAACGAAAAGGAGTTAAGGCTTGGCTGCCAAGAAGATGATATATAGATAGTTACTGACTGAAAAAGCTGGCAAGAGATACCAGATTGTAGGTATCGAGATATTAAAAAATACAGAGGGATTGAATTGAGCTGCTGATTCAACATTACATTGTTAGGTTAGTGTTAAACTGTCAACAGATCTTTACTGTCTATATGGCATATGTAGTAATTCTATTCCTTGTAACATAAGAATATTTGAATAATTTAAAATAACAATGAAAAAATATAATTAGACTTGTACAGTAACTACTGATGGATCATGCTGGACCTCACACCATGATGTCTCTGATTGAAGACCCCAGGTGTGTAAATTCAGGAAACTGGTAATATAAGAGTTTAACTATTGTTCAAAGATCCTGATTTGTAAAAACTATATCTCAATGTTATTCAATAATTTAGATTTTGATTTTTAAACAAATATTGCTTAAATGTAGTGTATAGACATTGTATCGTTTACTAGCTAAACAGGAATTGCTTACATATCCAGGGCACCTGGCCTCACCTGTTCCTTGGTAGAACTTCTCATGTTTAATATAATTTGTCAATTTTCAAAGTTTAATAATAACTAAAAATCCTTTTTATAAAAAGTTTATTGGGTCATATCAATGGGGCTTGCCAGTGTACCACATGATACCCCATCACGTTTCTGCAGAACAAGTATTTGCATTTCAAATGGTGATAAAATCGCTTCAACTCACATTTTTCCTGTTAAAATGACGTTATGCCAGGATATTTTGATGTATAAACATTTTCTAAAATGTTCCCCAGAAACGTTAAGGACTGTTAATCATGTGACACGCTGGCAAATTCCATTATGACAATAAAAAAGAAATCATGAAAAACTTAAAAATTATTTTATTGATGATTGATTGATTGTCACCAGCTATAGGTGAAATGTCAGAAATGTTTACCTTTGCTGTGTGCTCTGGGCTATAATGTAGATTACTTTATTAAAACGTAATTTTGCGAATATTCCCAGAATAGCAAAAAATATTAAGCCAAATTTAAAGCATGACCGCAATTGAATATATGACCTAAAAGTTTTATATAGCATGCCATATTAGACACAATAAAGTAAATCGTAAACTTGCTGTAACTTGCAAGGTTCCACTTGCAAGGTTTGATTGAAATTTCCTGTTAAACAGGCTTAGTTAAAGTGGCCTTTCAACCATTGACAAAAATATAAAGTGTATAAGAAACTTCCCCGTAACTTACAAGGTTCCATTTTGTTTCCTGTCAAACACTGATTGTCAAGGCCATATTAGATGCAATAAAGTAAATCGTAAACTTCCCCGTAACTTACAAGGTCCCATTATGTTTCTGGTCAAACAATGACTGTCAAGGCCATATTAGATGCAATAAAATAAATTGTAAACTTCGGCGTAACTTACAAGGTTCCATTATGTTTCTGGTCAAACACTGACTGTCAAGGCCATATTAGATGCAATAAAGTAAATTGTAAACTTCGCAGTAACTTGCAAGGTTCCATTGAAAGAATGGGAGATAACTATACAGCCGCCACAAAGTGGACGCAAAATTAAACATGCATCTGCATTGTGAACGCTAATACACATATTCGTGAAATGAAGCTCAGACGTAAGTACGCAACATTTGATACCGCCATATTAAAGTAATCTAAAGTATGCAATAAGGGTTCTTTAATGTGTGGTGGGGCATCAGTTTTTAAGGCCTCTTCTAAAGGACCTTGCAACTTTCATTTCCAAATGCTAAGTACTTAGAGAAAGAACAATCACTACAAATGTATACCTATTTTCAAGTGTTGGTCAGACCCCAACCAGGGTTTGAACTGATGACCTACCACATACGAAGCAAGCACACTACTAACTGAGCTACTGTAGTAGTCTATTCTATTGGTGAATCAGAATTGAACCTAATTTATAAAAACATTAACATGTTGATAATCTGACCTGGAACTGATCTATGAATTGGTTACTGTGGCTCACTAATGTGGAGTTCCATCATAATCTCGACACAGTAATATCTTCAATATCATGCTTTCACCTTCAATATTCTAATATACATGTCTCTACAAAAAGTTTGTGGAATTCCATATACTTTAAGAGGTTACAAGTTAAAATAAGAATAACTATTGTGGAAATTTGTAATTTACCTACTTGAAGATCTCAAACTTATCTATTCACAATTATACTCTCAATGGACATGATGTGAAATTTTCAACTTGAGAAAATAAAGTGATCTTTAGTATTTAAACACTTAATTTAAATGCAATACATGGACATTTAAAAATGCATTTTTGAAAAATTACAAAAAAACCCATTATACTTTAAAATATATAATTAAACTGTTATATAAACAATATACCAGATATAATACATATATATAGTGCTTCAAGTTTAATTGACCTGGCCATTTGACCTGAAAGGAGCTAATAGACTGTGTGATTTAGGGAAGACAGTATCTTTCATTACCATAATCACCCAATACCTAGTATTACAATCATCTAGCCTTATATAACAACTTTTAAAATATAGCCCCTAAATTACAAAACTGATATGTCTGTTTGAATACTTAAATCAAAGGTCAAATGGCCAGGTCAAACTTGTCACACTATACTATATGCATGTACATGTACTTAATTTTGGTAACTTTTTAACCTGTAATATCCTTTTTCCTTTTTTATGTTTTAATTTCCTCTATTTCTCAATTTTAGTTATGGATGGAAGGATAAGTTATAATGACGATGGTATTGAGTGTTTGAAGCATGTATCAGATTTCTTATTTAAATACCAAAACCACAGATAGAAAGTAAAAAAACGTGCCTTGGGATTACTTAAAGGTATTTAAATTTTAGTGTATTTCCTGTGAAAATGTGTAAATTTTTACGCCTAATTTTAAATGTTATCAGAAATGAGTATCTCATGTAAAATCATGTAAAATGTTCACGCCTTATTTTAGACTTACAATGCCATGTCGTCAGAATTGACACGAAAACTTCATAAACTGTTCCGTAATCGTCAGTTTTGATTTGTAACGGTTCATTAGATTGATTAAAATATTTCCTAAAACCAGTATGTGACAACCTTTTTGTCAGTGCAAAAAAATTAGGTTTATTCTTGACTAGGCAGATAACAATTTATATTAGTGTCATCATTTAGTATTTATGAGGTTAAAATCTAGAATATTTTATACTTATAGTGTACTTATTAATACTATACCAACTGTGGTCAATCTAGGATAAAAAGACACATGCAAAGCAGATTAACTTCAGACCAGATAGCATGTTCTTATCTTGCTCTCTGGGCACTCCATTTCCCCCACCATCCCTGGACTGACCACTCTGATTTGACATGAAAAATCTTGACTGTGTTGTCTCTTCAAAAACACCTACCTAGTACATACTGGTACTTATTACAGTAACTGCCCATATAACAATGATGTGTGGGACAGCAACAAAGTTCTGCCCAGATCAGCTGGTTCCATCATATTTTGAAGAAGTATAGAAACCACCCAGTCTGTCTGTATGTGTTTTCTTTCTGTGTGTCTGTCTGTCAGTCCATATGTACGAATCATAACTTAATGCCACAGAGGAACGAATTCATGAAACTTCATAGAAATGATTTCCATGGACCAAGGACGTGTCATGACCTTGAAGCAAGGTCATGTTTTAAAAGCCAAGGTTATAGCAAGTGAAATCATGTATTTGGGATTTGTGGAATAAAATTAAGGGGTCACATGGGGAGGGTGATTAGACCCTCCCAGAGAATTGTAGTATTATGTAATACAAACTGAGTTTGTAGAGTACTGGTTCCATATTTCCAAGGGTGGGGTTCAAATCCTGGGTGGGTCTGACAAAAAAAATGAAAATAGGTAGTGACTGTTATCTCATCAAGCACTCTACATTTACAAAATGAAACTCACAAGTCTGGTTGAAGAGAAATGAATATCCCTGCCCTTGTCATGATCACTGCAGACATTGAATGCGTAACAGAACCCTACCTGCACAATGCCTTGAGTGCAAGGCAAAGGTAAAAATGTCTGCCATTTCAATACTAGTGAAATATTCTTTACTGGGAAATTCATTCAATCAATCAATTAATCAACAAATCATTCATTCATTCATTCATTCATTCATTCATTCATCAATACTTTTATTCATTCATTCATTCAATCCATCCATCAGTCAGTCAGTCAGTAGAGCTATGCTGTTTTAATTGGCCAAACCTTTTTGAATAATTGGCCAGTAATGAACCAGGATATTTTTATCATTTCCTTTTTTCAGAAAAAACAGGACAGTATTAGTTACATTGTAAGAATGTAATTACTGATATATGTATATAAATAAATTAATTAAAAAATAAAAATGTGCAGTAAATAGTTGAAATGTATATGTACAATGTTATTTTTTTTAAAAAAGAAAATACTTAAAAAATAAAAAAACGTGCAGAAAGTATTTGAAGTGTATAAGTACAATTGTATTAAAAAAATAAATTAATTAAAAAATAAATAAAAAACATGCAGAAAATAATTGAAATATTTATGTATAATTGTAAAAAAAAAAATAATTGAAAAATAAAAACGTGCAGAAAATAATTGAAGTGTGATCAAATTTTCATTTTTTAACTGTTCACACCTTATTTCAGATATAGGGTTTAATGTCATCAGAATTGACATGTCACAAAGATATTGGTTGTAACACCATGCTTAGTTTTCATTGGCTAAGCCTCATTACACACATATCTTTATACTACTACCGGTAACTTTTAATAAAGTACAAACGAATGAATGAAAAAATGAATGAATAAGTGACCCTGTGTCAGGTTAGTCGGTACAAAAATGTTGATTATGATAATAATTATTGTTGATGTCATCATATTCTGATCTTACGATGGGTCAAAATATAGAATTCCTACGTGTAAATAGGATCTATAGTTCCTATAAGTGTAGTAATGTGTAAAAACTTAAGATGTATAGGAAAGTGTAAGACTATTCAGAGTTTAAATATAGAAAAATGACAGGACTTTGTATTTCTTGATTGATGGATGACACCTTAATTCATCCCACAACATTTGTAAAGTGCAGGTTATCATGAACCAGTAGTAACTTTTTAGTAAAATTTATGTTATTTTGTCATCAAAGAAAAAAGTCTTCATAAAATTAGACTAATTTTAATTCAAAGCAATTTAATTTTAAGTCAATAATTATTTCACACATAGAGGGTGTAGCTACTAAAGCAGGAGATGCTTACCCTTAATAGGCACCTAGTCTCACTAGAGGGTGTAGCTACTTAAGTAGGAAGTGCTTACCCTTAATGGGCACCTAGTCTCACTAGAGGGTGTAGCTACTTAAGCAGAAGTTGCTTACCCTTAATGGGCACCTAGTCTCACTAGAGGGTGTAGCTACTTAAGCGGGAGGTGCTTACCCTTAATGGGCACCTAGTCTCACTAGACGGTGTAGCTACTTAAGCAGGAGGTACTTACCCTTAATGGGCACCTAGTCTCACTAGAGGGTGTAGCTACTTAAGCAGGAGGTGCTTACCCTTAATGGGCACCTAGACTCACTAGAGGGTGTAGCTACTTAAGCGGGAGATGCTTACCCTTAATGGGCACCTAGTCTCACTAGAGGGTGTAGCTACTTAAGCAGGAGGGACTTACCCTTAATGGGCACCTAGTCTCACTAGAGGGTGTAGCTACTTAAGCGGGAGATGCTTACCCTTAATGGGCACCTAGTCTCACTAGAGGGTGTAGCTACTTAAGCAGGAGGGACTTACCCTTAATGGGCACCTAGTCTCACTAGAGGGTGTAGCTACTTAAGCTGGAGATGCTTACCCTTAATGGGCACCTAGTCTCACTAGAGGGTGTAGCTACTTAAGCAGGAGGTACTTACCCTTAATCTACACCTAGTCTCACTAGAGTGTGTAGCTACTTAAGCAGGAGGTACTTACCCTTAATGGGCACCTAGTCTCACTAGAGGGTGTAGCTACTTAAGCTGGAGATGCTTACCCTTAATGGGCACCTAGTCTCACTAGAGGGTGTAGCTACTTAAGCAGGAGGGACTTACCCTTAATGGGCACCTAGTCTCACTAGAGGGTGTAGCTACTTAAGCGGGAGATGCTTACCCTTAATGGGCACCTAGTCTCACTAGAGGGGTTAGCTACTTAAGCAGAAGTTGCTTACCCTTAATGGGCACCTAGTCTCACTAGAGGGTGTAGCTACTTAAGCAGGAGGAGCTTACCCTTAATAGACACCTAGTCTCACTAGAGTGTGTAGCTATTTAAGCAGGAGGTGCTTACCCTTAATGGGCACCTAGTCTCACTAGAGGGTGTAGCTACTTAAGCAGGAGGGACTTACCCTTAATCTACACCTAGTCTCACTAGAGGGTGTAGCTACTTAAGCAGGAGGTACTTACCCTTAATGGGCACCTAGTCTCACTAGAGGGTGGAGCTACTTAAGCCAGAGGTGCTTACCCTTAATGGGCACCTAGTCTCACTAGAGGGTGTAGCTACTTAAGTGGGAGGTGCTTACCCTTAATGGGCACCTAGTCTCACTAGAGGGTGTAGCTACTTAAGCAGGAGGTGCTTACCCTTAATGGGCACCTAATCTCACTAGAGGGTTAGCTACTTACGCAGGAGGTTCTTACACTTAATGGGCACCTAGACTCACTAGAGGGTGTAGCTACTTAAGCAGGAGATGCTTACCCTTAATGGGCACCTAGTCTCACTAGAGAATGTAGCTACTTAAGCAGGAGGGACTTGCCCTTAATGGGCACCTAGTCTCACTAGAGGGTGTAGCTACTTAAGCGAGAGGTGCTTACCCTTAATGGGCACCTAGTTTCACTTTCCTGGTGGAAGTTCACATGTTTAACCTAATTTGTCAGTTTCATTTTTTTTAGTTTGTGTTAGTAGATTTGGATTAGCATGTTTGTTTTTTGACTAATACAAAGCCCTCAGTCAATATTTCTATCTAGTGGTCAATAAAACATATATTGACCTCAAATTGGTGCTATAATTGTATAATATATTAGGATATTGGAGGAATTGACCTAACAATTATTTTCATGTATGAATGAAGGTCATGGGTTCAAAGGTCAAGGTCACACATGCAAGGTTAATTATCTCAAAAGCTATAAAATTATTGTATAGGCATGTATATTAGAATATTGTAGGTTTGGGCCTTAAAATCATTTTGATATATAAATGAAGGTCATGGGTTCAAAGGTCAAGGTCACAGATGCAAACTCCTATACTGAAATGGTCAATTATCTAAAAAACTATAGAATTATTGTATAGGCATGTATATTAGAATATTGAAGGTATTGACATTTAATTTTGATATATGTAAAGGTCATGGGTTTTAAAGGGCAAGGTAGCAGATGCAAACAAATATTGAAATGGCCTAGTTTTTTATTAATACAGTAGAACTTCGATAACTCGAACTTCGATATCTCGAATACCACGGATAACTCGAAGTCATTATTTTGTCCCGACCGGTTTTCTATATAAACTATATAAATGCAACTTTGATAACTCAAACTCTTATAATTCGAATACCCCCGATAACTCGAAGTAATGTTAAGGTGACAAATTAAAAATTGTATAAGAAACACACTCTAAAACTCGAAATATTTAAGAATGATTGATCAATAAAACGACCAGTGAAATCACAGAAATTAATCGGTTATGGGCTATAGGCTTCCGTATAATCCGATTAATGAGAGGAGAAGTGGTACAGATCAAAGGTTCTGCTACTGTATTAATTAGTATCAATTAAAGGATTAGTACTCCGTGTCGTAAGGGGGATGACGTGTAACCGTGTACCCCCTTAGTTGAAGCCAAGTTTTTTTGCCGCTGGCGATAACAGCAAAATTTCATGTGATTTATCCAAGCTTGATTTTAATAACCTGATAACCGAGACGTGGTACGCACACTACGGTAATGTTACAATTTCTATAAAATGTGTCTCTTGTCTTGCATATGTATTATAATCATAATAATTATGATTATTACATACAATGTACATGAATATTTGTATCTGATTCAGTTCTTTGAATGCAATATGATCATGTTTTGGTAGTACACATTTTGTGTCGCCAGGAGTCCTTATAAAACATCATTTTTAAATTGATAATATTTCGTTTATTATTACATGTATTTATGTAATACATATGACACTAGTGTATCAGTAAACAGTTTAATACCATACATTTCTCGCATGAAAATGAAAGTCTACATTGAGACGTCATTCTTCAACTTCGAAAACTCGAACACCCCGATAACTCGAAGTCATCATCGAAGTCCCATGCACTTCGAGTTATCGAAGTTCTACTGTAATCTACTGCAGCTAGACTTTAGATGTTTTTAGTTGGAGCAAATCTTAGTTATAATGATAGTTAAACCGTGGGCCATGTGATCTTAAGCTTTCTATAAAGATGGTCCCCCAGTCAGGTTTAACTGTATATAAGATTATGATTTATGTGTTTTGTCATGTAATATTGACATTGACTCTAGAATGTTTCATATTTAAAATAATTTGATACCTTATTATTATATTTAGCTGTTAAAATTACACTTTTAAATATCAAATCTTACATCACCACTAAATGTCAAAAAATCTAGTGCTTGTTATAAACAATATTTTTTGTTATTTTTGTAATTTTGATTTGATTTATCACTAATGCTTTTTTGGGAAAATGTGTCTTATGCAATCTGTACAAGGATATACACTAAATGTCATAAAATTTAGTGCTTGTTATGACCAATATTTTTAGCTCACCTGAGCCAAAAGGCTCAGATGAGCTATTGCAATCTATCACCATCCGTCGTCCGTAGTGTGTCGTGCGTCGTCTGTCATGTGTAAACTTTACATTTTAATCTTCTCCTCCAAAACTACTGAGCCAAATTTGATAAAACTTGGTGACTATCATGCCTAGGTAACAGGCTTTCAAAATTGTGTTCGGGGTTTGACTACGCCCAAAAATATGGCTGCCGTTACTATAAATAGCCAAAAGACAAAAACAATTTCTTCTCTGAAACCAAAAGGTGCAGGCAAATTTTGATTAGGTATTTGGATTCGGGATACCTAGGAACATTAAAATTGTGTTTTTCATAAAAATTAGACGAAAAATAGGTTACACGTTTTTTGCGTAAAATTATGTAATTTTTAAAATGAGACATTTATTGTTATAACTTCATAACGGCTGAAGATAATTGTATGGAGTTTTCACTGTTGATCTTGTCTTGCAATTTTCTTTCAATTGATGTCAAGGTGAAAGGTCAAGGTAATGTCCCAGTTTTTGACATTTGATAAAAAATGCTATTTTTTAAACATTTCTGGTGATAATGGCATATGATTTTCAGTTATTTGTAGGTATTGACATGACGATCATTTTGATACATAGATCAAGGTCATGGGTTCAAAAGTCAAAGTCACAGATGTCCAACTACCAAAATAGTTAATTATCTGCACAACTATGGATTTTTTGTATAGGCATGTATATTAGAATATTGTAGGTAATGGCACAATGGTCATTTTGGTATATAAATAAAGGTCATGGTTTCAAAGGTCAAGGTCACAGATGTAAACAAGTACTGAAATGGTTAATTATCTCAAAAACTATAAACTTTTTGTATAGGCATGTATATAAAAATATTTAAGGTATTATCCTAAGGATCATTTTGATATATGAATGAAGCTCGTGGGTTCAAAGGTCAAGGTCACAGATGCGAATAAATACCTAAATGGTTAATTATCTTGGAAACTATAACTTTTTGTATATGCATGTATATTAGAATATTATAGGAATTAGCCTTACAACCATTTTGATATATGAATGAAGGTTATTGGTTCAAAGGTCAAGGTCACAGATGCAAATGAATACTAAAGTAATTAATTATCTGCACAACTATTAACTTTTTGTATAGGCATGTATATTAGAATATTGTAGGTAATAGCACAATGGTCATTATGATATATGAATGAAGGTCATGGATTCAAAGGTCAAGGTCATAGATACAAACAACTACTGAAATGTTTATTTATCTCAAAAACTTTAAACTTTTTTGTACAGGTATGTATATTAGAATATTGGCCTTATGATCATTTTGATTTAAATTATGACTAATGTTGTTTTTTTTTTTGGGGGGGGGGGAGAATGTGTCTTATGCAATCCGTACAAGGCTATAGATTTTTATGTAAGTACCGGTAACTGTCATTTTTGATTACGTAATCTAGTGACTAGGTTTTCACTGCTTTCTCATTTGCCGTTTGCTAAATATACTGGTTTCCTTCATCAACAAAGTTTATCACCAGTGTATGTGCAAGAAAGCAGAAGAATTAAGTAACTTTAGTCAGTATGATGTATTAAGAATTATCTACTTTCAGTTTATTATTCTGTCCGACTTAAAACAGGAACAGTTACTATAGGGGTCAAGTTTAGGGGTCTTACTAACAACAGGAACAGCTACTATAGGGGTCAAGTTTAGGGTTCTGACTAACAACAGGAACAGCTACTTTAAAGGGTCAAGTTAAGGGGTCTGACTAACAACAGGAACAGCTACTATAGGGGTCAAGTTTAGGGGTTTAACTAACAACAGGAACAGCTACTTTAAAGGGTTGAGTTAAGGGGTCTGACTAACAACTGGAACAGCTACTGGTGGGGTCAAGTTTAGGGGTCTGACTAACAACAGGAACAGCTACTTTAAAGGGTCAAGTTAAGGGGTCTGACTTACAACTGGAACAGCTACTATAGGGGTCAAGTTTAGGGGTCTGACTAACAACAGGAACAGCTACTTTAAAGGGTCAAGTTAAGGGGTCTGACTAACAACTGGAACATCTACTATAGGGGTCAAGTTTAGGGGTCTGACTAACAACAGGAACAGCTACTTTAAAGGGTCAAGTTAAGGGGTCTGACTAACAACTGGAACATCTACTATAGGGGTCAAGTTTAGGGGTCTGACTAACAACAGGAACAGCTACTTTAAAGGGTCAAGTTAAGGGGTCTGACTTACAACTGGAACAGCTACTATAGGGGTCAAGTTTAGGGGTCTGACTAACAACAGGAACAGCTACTTTAAAGGGTCAAGTTAAGGTGTCTGACTAACAACTGGAACAGCTACTATAGGGGTCAAGTTTAGGGGTCTGACTAACAACAGGAACAGCTACTTTAAAGGGTCAAGTTAAGTGGTCTGACTAACAACAGGAACAGCTACTATAAAGGGTCAAGTTAAGAGGTCTGACTTACAACTGGAACAGCTACTATAGGGGTCAAGTTAAGGGGTCTGACTAACAACTGGAACAGCTACTATAGGGGTCAAGTTTAGGGGTCTGACTAACAACAGGAACAGCTACTATAGGGGTCAAGTAAAGGGGTCTGACTAACAACAGGAACAGCTACTTTAAAGGGTCAAGTTAAGGGGTCTGACTAACAACAGGAACAGCTACTATAAAGGGTCAAGTTAAGAGGTCTGACTTACAACTGGAACAGCTACTCTAGGGGTCAAGTTAAGGGGTCTGACTAACAACAGGAACAGCTACTATAGGGGTCAAGTTAAGGGGTCTGACTAACAACAGGAACAGCTACTATAAAAGACCGAGTTAAGGGGTCTGACTAACAACAGAAACACCTACTATAGGGGTCAACTTACAACTGTAGTAATGACTGTAAAAACTTAGGTTGTATAAGAAAGAATAAGACTATTCAGAGTTTAAAGATAGAAAAATGACAGGACTTTGTATTTCTTGATTGATAGATGACACCTTAATTCATCCCACGACATTTGTAAAGTGCAGGTTATCATGAACCAGTAGTAACTTTTTAGTAAAACATAATATGTCGTTTTTTGTTATTTTGTCATCAAAGAAAGAAGTCATCATAAAATTAGACTAATTTTAATTTGATTTAAATAGATTTAATTTTAAGTCAATAATGATTGCACATATAGAGGGGTTAGCTTCTTAAGCAGGAGATGCTTACCCTTAATGGGCACCTAGTCTCACTAGAGGATGTAGCTACTTAAGCAGTACTTACCCTTAATGGGAACTTAGTCTCACTAGAGGGTGTAGCTACTTAAGCAGGAGGGGCTTACCCTTAATGGACACCTAGTCTCACTAGAGGGTGTAGCTACTTAAGCAGGAGGTACTTACCCTTAAGGAGCATCACTAGAGTGTGTAGCTACTTAAGCAGGAGGTGCTTACCCTTAATGGGCACCTAGTCTCACTAGAGGGTGTAGCTACTTAAGCAGGAGGGGCTTACCCTTAATGGGCACCTATTTTCACTAGAGGGTGTAGCTACTTAAGCAGGAGGTGCTTACCCTTAATGGACACCTAGCCTCGCTAGAGGGGTTAGCTACTTAAGCAGGAGGTGCTTACCCTTAATGGGCACCTAGTCTCACTAGAGGGTGTAGCTACTTAAGCAGGAGGAACTTACCCTTAATGGGCACCTAGTCTCACTAGAGGGTGTAGCTACTTAAGCAGGAGGTGTTTACCCTTAATCGGCACCTAGTCTCACTAGAGGGTGTAGCTACTTAAGCAGGAGGGACTTACCCTTAATGGGCACCTAGTCTCACTAGAGGGTGTAGCTACTTAAGCAGGAGGGGCTTACCCTTAATGGACACCTAGTCTCACTAGAGGGTGTAGCTACTTAAGCAGGAGGTGCTTACCCTTAATATACACCTAGTCTCACTAGAGGGGTTAGCTACTTAAGCAGGAGGTGCTTACCCGTAATGGGCACCTAGTTTCACTAGAGGGTGTAGCTACTTAAGCAGGAGGTGCTTACCCTTAATGGGCACCTAGTCTCACTAGAGGGTGTAGCTACTTAAGCAGGAGATGCTTACCCTTAATAGACACCTAGTCTCATTAGAGGGGTTAGCTACTTAAGCAGGAGGTGCTTACCCTTAATGGGCACCTAGTCTCACTAGAGGGTATAGCTACTTAAGCAGGAGGTGCTTACCCTTAATATACACCTAGTCTCACTAGAGGGGTAAGCTACTTAAGCAGGAGGTGCTTACCCGTAATGGGCACCTAGTTTCACTAGAGGGTGTAGCTACTTAAGCAGTACTTACCCTTAAGGAGCACCTAGTCTCACTAGAGGGTGTAGCTACTTAAGCAGGAGGAGCTTACCCTTAATAGACACCTAGTCTCACTAGAGGGGTTAGCTACTTAAGCAGGAGGTGCTTACCCTTAATGGGCACCTAGTCTCACTAGAGGGTGTAGCTACTTAAGCAGGAGGGGCTTACCCTTAATGGACACCTAGTCTCACTAGAGGGTGTAGCTACTTAAGCAGGAGGTGTTTACCCTTAATGGGCATCTAGTTTCACTAGAGGGTGTAGCTACTTAAGCAGGAGGTGCTTACCCTTAAGGAGCACCTAGTCTCACTAGAGGGTGTAGCTACTTAAGCAGGAGGAGCTTACCCTTAATGGACACCTAGTCTCACTAGAGGGGTTAGCTACTTAAGCAGGAGGTGCTTAACCTTAATGGGCACCTAGTCTCACTAGAGGGTGTAGCTACTTAAGCAGGAGGGGCTTACCCTTAATGGACACCTAGTCTCACTAGAGGGTGTAGCTACTTAAGCAGGAGGTGCTTACCCTTAATGGGCACCTAGTCTCACTAGAGGGTGTAGCTACTTAAGCAGGAGGGGCTTACCCTTAATGGACACCTAGTCTCACTAGAGGGTGTAGCTACTTAAGCAGGAGGTACTTACCCTTAAGGAGCATCACTAGAGTGTGTAGCTATTTAAGCAGGAGGTGCTTACCCTTACTGGGCACCTAGTCATACTAGAGGGTGTAACTACTTAAGCAGGAGGTGTTTACCCTTAATGGGCACCTAGTCTCACTAGAGGGTGTAGCTACTTAAGCAGGAGGGGTTTACTCTTAATGGACACCTAGTCTCACTAGAGGGTGTAGCTACTTAAGCAGGAGGTACTTACCCTTAAGGAGCATCACTAGAGTGTGTAGCTATTTAAGCAGGAGGTGCTTACCCTTAATGGGCACCTAGTCTCACTAGAGGGTGTAGCTACTTAAGCAGGAGGAACTTACCCTTAATGGGCACCTAGTCTCACTAGAGGGTGTAGCTAGTTAAGCAGGAGGTGCTTACCCTTAATGGGCACCTAGTCTCACTAGAGGGTGTAGCTACTTAAGCTGGAGGTGTTTACCCTTAATGGGCACCTAGTTTCACAAGAGGGTGTAGCTACTTAAGCAGGAGGTACTTACCCTTAAGGAGCATCACTAGAGTGTGTAGCTACTTAAGCAGGAGGTGCTTACCCTTAATGGACACCTAGTCTCACTAGAGGGGTTAGCTACTTAAGCAGGAGGTGCTTACCCTTAATGGGCACCTAGTCTCACTAGAGGGTGTAGCTACTTAAGCAGGAGGTGTTTACCCTTAATTGGCACCTAGTCTCACTAGAGTGTGTAGCTAGTTAAGCAGGATGTGCTTACCCTTAATGGGCACCTAGTCTCACTTCTCAGGTGGAAGTTCACATGTTTAACCAAATTTGTCAGTTTCATTTTTTTTTACTTTGCGTTAGTGGATTAAGATTAGCATGTTTGTGTTTGACTAATACAAAGCCCTCAGTCAATATTTCTATCCAATGGTCAATAAAACATATATTGACCTCAAATTGGTGCTATAATTATATAATATATTAGGATATTGGAGGAATTGACCTAACAATCATTTTGATGTATGTATGAAGGTCATGGGTTCAAAGGTCAAGGTCACAGATGCAAATCGATACTGAAATGGTTAATCATCTCAAAAACTATAAAACTATTGTATAGGCATGTATATTAGAATATTGTAGGTATGGACCTTACAATCATTTTGATATATAAATGAAGGTCATGGGTTCAAAGGTCAAGGTCACAGATGCAAACCTATACTGAAATGGTCAATTATCACAAAACTATAGAATTATTGTATAGGCATGTATATTAGAACATTGAAGGTTTGACATAAAGATAATTTTGATATATGAATAAAGGTCATGGGTTTTAAAGGGTAAGGTGGCAGATGCAAACAAATATTGAAATGGCCTAGTTTTTTTAAGTTTTTACTATTTTAGCTGATTAATAATCTACTGCAGTTAGACTTTAGATGTTTTTAGATGGAGCATTTGTAGGACAAGTTATAATTAATTAGCAAAAATCCTGGCATATTGGCCTAAACTGCTGAAACTTTGGACATTCTTTTTAATTTGTGTAATTGACCATTGAACTACTGGATATGTACATACCGATACCCTCAGGTGAGTGTTTTTTATTTTAAGAAATTTCAAGAACTGAAAGTGTCATTTTGAAAATCACTTCAAGCTTAAAGCATTTGTATTTAGTTTTGTCAAAATATTAATTTTTAGTTAAGAAATTTAAGGCAAATCTTATTTATAATGACAGTTAAACCGGGGTCATGACGTGATCTTAAGCTTTCGATAAAGATGGTACCCCTGTCAGGTTTAACTGTATATAAGATTATAATGATTTGTGTTTTGTCAGGTAAGATTGACATTGACTCTAGAATGTTTCATATTTAAAATAATTTGATACCTTATTATTATATTTAAGCTGTTAAAATTACACTTTTAAATATCAAATCTTACATCATCACTAAATGTCAAAAAATCTAGTGCTTGTTATAAACAATATTTTTTGTTATTTTTGTAATTTTTATTTAAATTATCACTAATGTTTTTTGGGGGAAAATGTGTCTTATGCAATCCGTACTAGGATATAGATTTTTATGTAAGTACCGGTAACTGTCATTTTTGATTACGTAATCTAGTGACTAGGTTTTCACTGCTTTCTCATTTGCCGTTTGCTAAATATACTGGTTTCCTTCATCAACAAAGTTTATCACCAGTGTATGTGCAAGAAAGCAGAAGAATTAAGTAACTTTAGTCAGTATGATGTATTAAGAATTATCTACTTTCAGTTTATTATTCTGTCCGACTTAAAACAGGAACAGTTACTATAGGGGTCAAGTTTAGGGGTCTGACTAACAACTGGAACACCTACTATAAAAGGCCGAGTTTAGGGTTTTGACTTACAAATGGAGCAGCTACTATAGGGGTCAAGTAAAGGGGTCTGCCTAACAACTGGAACAGCCATTGTGGGATGATGAGTTAAGGGGTCTGACTAACAACTGGAACACCTACTGGAGGGGGCCAGGTTAAGGGGTCTGACTTACAACTGGAACAGCTACTATAGGGGTCGAGTTAAGGGGTCTGACTAACAACAGGAACAGCTACTATAGGGGTCAAGTTAAGGGGTCTGCCTAACAACTGGAACAGCTACTATAAAGGGCCAAGTTAAGGGGTCTGACTTACAACTGGAACAGCTACTATAGGGGTCAAGTTAAGGGGTCTGACTAACAACAGGAACAGCTACTATAGGGGTTAAGTTAAGGGGTCTGAATTACAACTGGAACAGCTTCTGGAGGGGCCCAAGGAAAGGGGTCTGACAACTGGAACAGCTACTATAGGCGTCAAGTTAAGGGGTCTGACTAACAACTGGAACAGCTACTATAGGCGTCAAGTTTAGGGGTCTGACTTACAACTGGAACAGCTACTGTAGTGGGCCAAGTTAAGGGGTCTGACTTACAACTGGAACAGCTACTGTAGGGGGCCAAGTTAAGGGGTCTGACTTACAACTGGAACAGCTACTGTAGGGGGCCAAGTTAAGGGGTCTGACTTACAACTGAAACAGCTACTATAAGCGTCAAGTTAAGGGGTCTGACTAACAACAGGAACAGCTTTTTAGGAGGCTGAGATAAGGGGATTAAAGTAAAGTCCAACCTGCCGTAAAGGCCACACTTCTATATAAGGACCAACTGTTTTTAAAGGCCAGTAAAATAGTATCCCAATTGTTCTTTATTCATGATATTTAAACCTGTATATAAGGACCATCTGCCCATAAAGGTCACTTTTACTGGTTCTCTGGGGTGGTCTTTATAGAAAAGTTTGACTAGGTATCAGTGGAAAGAGAAATTGTGTGATGTTTTTATATATAAATCTGTATTTTTACTGTCATTACCGCAGATATTCTTTTTTATGATGATAAAAATATAACTTTGTATATAAATCTATATTTCTTTGAACTCAATTCTGAACCGTTTAGGCAGTGAAGGACAGTAAATTTTATGCATACTTGAAAAATTGTTGAATTTAATAAAAAATCTTTTTCTCCTTAAGCTGTCAGCAGTTTTCGTGACATTTACAGTAATAAATGGCTTCTAGAAATTACTTACAATACATACTATAATTCCTATAAGCTAGAGTAGTTCTTAGTATTATACTGATAATAACAATTTACCAGTTGACAAAAGAAAACGATATTTTATTTAACGGTTCATATTATAATCTGTTTGATACTGGTCTTGTTACAGAGTTTTAGATATTAAGTTGTTTGATGCTAAGCTTGTTGTAATTGCTTTTACCTTACACACTGCTGGTTTTTCCACTGAGTTTTATGAATTATTTATTTTTTAATGTTTTGGCATTTTAAAGTAAGGGTATAAATGTCCTGTTAACTGATAATATCTGTACATCTTTATAAAGGGTACTTACTCATAAATTTATCTAATAGCTAAAAAAAACTCTGATGATTTGTTTAATACATGTATATGTATATCTTTATATTCATTTATATTCATGTACCATGTTTTGTGCTCAGTTTGTCTCAATTCCTTTCCATAAATCTTGGTATTAATGATTTTAAGGAAATTTGCCATAAATATTTGTCATAATTCATAAGATGTTAGTCAAACCTGCAAGGATTCAAACCCCCAACTGACAGGTAATACCAGCTAAAAATTGCTAACTTGGCAAGTAAAATGCTGTTCAAATTGAAAATTGGTTAAATTCCACAATGTTGATTTCACTACTATTTTTTATGAATTATTTATCTCTTTATATGATTTAGCATTTTAAGTAAGGGTATTAATGTCCCGATAAACTGATAATATCTGTACATCTTTATAAAGGGTACTTACTTATAAATTTATTGAAACTTGTTAAAAATTCTGAGGTTTTTTTAAATACATGTACTAGTATATCATTATAACTGCCTGTGACTTGTCACTGATGTATATATATTTTGGCTCACTCCATTTATTCATGCTCAAGTCATTTCTTATATATCTTGAATGGTATTTTAAGAAAACTGTGAATATTTGTCATGAATCAGAAGTGATTGATTGATTGATTGATTGATTGATTGATTGATTGATTGATTGATTGATTGGCTGTTGATTGATTGATTGATTGATTGATTGATTGATTGATTGATTGATTGATGGATGGATGGATGGATGGATGGATGGATGGATGGATGGATTGGTTGGTTTGATGAGAGCAAGAGGGAGAGAGAGTTACAGTGAGATGTGCTGTGATCTGTAATTGTGCTTTAGACCACTGTAACTACACTTTAGACCACTTGGCCACCCAGGTCCCCTAGCAGTTTCTGATAACAAGACTTTTATAGGCTCCATAAATTTTGAAGGATTTTAGAGAGATGCCATGAAGCATTGTAATAGCAATGAAAAGTGGATCACTAGATCACATATAACCTGAAAAAAAGTTTTTCTATTAAATCTTAAATAGCGGGCAAAATCTAAAGCATTATTTGGATTTATAAGGATTTTCAGCTTGCGCTAGTAATTTATTTTGTGAGTTTTAAGGCACTATCCCAGCCTCTTGGTAATATTTTGTATCAATATTTTTAAACATAAATTAAAGGTTTATTCATCTGCCATGCAGCAAAAGTAAATATTTTTTAAGCTAACCAATGTTATCACTTGTATAAAAAGATAACACTCTTAAATAAATCCATATATTGTTTTATTAAAGAATTAATACACAGACAGGGTAGTTAGTATAGTTATGTATAGACCACCCACCTATACAATAGAACATGCTGTAGTGACCATGTCTATATATAGACCACCCACCTATACAATAGAACATGCTGTAGTGACCGTGTCTATATAAAGACCACCTACCTATACAATAGAACATGCTGTAGTGACCGTGTCTATATAAAGACCACCTACCTATACAATAGAACATGCTGTAGTGACCATGTCTATATAAAGACCACCTACCTATACAATAGAACATGCTGTAGTGACCATGTCTATATAAAGACCACCTACCTATACAATAGAACATGCTGTAGTGACCATGTCTATATAAAGACCACCCACCTATACAATAGAACATGCTGTAGTGACCATGTCTATATAAAGACCACCTACCTATACAATAGAACATGCTGTAGTGACCATGTCTATATAAAGACCACCTACCTATACAATAGAAAATGCTGTAGTGACCATGTTTATATAAAGACCACCTACCTATACAATAGAACATGCTGTAGTGACCATGTCTATATAAAGACCACCTACCTATACAATAGAACATGCTGTAGTGACCATGTCTTTATAAAGACCACCTGTCTATACAATAGAACATGCTGTAGTGACCATGTTTATATAAAGACCACCTACCTATACAATAGAACATGCTGTAGTGACCATGTCTATATAAAGACAACCTATCTATACAATAGAACATGCTGTAGTGACCATGTCTATATAAAGACCACCTACCTATACAATAGAACATGCTGTAGTGACCATGTCTATATAAAGACCACCTGTCTATATAGTAAAACATGCTGTAGTGACCATGTCTATATAAAGACCACCTGTCTATATAGTAAAACATGCTGTAGTGACCATGTCTATATAAAGACCACCTACCTATACAATAGAACATGCTGTAGTGACCATGTCTATATAAAGACCACCTACCTATACAATAGAACATGCTGTAGTGACCATGTCTATATAAAGACCACCTACCTATACAATAGAACATGCTGTAGTGACCATGTTTATATAAAGACCACCTACCTATACAATAGAACATGCTGTAGTGACCATGTCTATATATAGACCACCCACCTATACAATAGAACATGCTGTAGTGACCATGTCTATATAAAGACCACCTGTCTATATAGTAAAACATGCTGTAGTAACCATGTCTATATAAAGACCACCTACCTATACAATAGAACATGCTGTAGTGACCATGTCTATATAAAGACCACCTACCTATACAATAGAACATGCTGTATGTGACCATTCTATATAAAGGACCACCTATCTATATAGTAAAACATGCTGTAGTGACCATGTCTATATAAAGACACCTACCTATACAATAGACATGCTGTAGTGACCATGTCTATATAAAGACCACCTACCTATACAATAGAACATGCTGTAGTGACCATGTCTATATATAGACCACCTACCTATACAATAGAACATGCGTAGTGACCATGTCTATATAAAGACCACCTACCTATACAATAGAACATGCTGTATGACCATGTCTATATATAGACCACCCACCTATACAATAGAACATGCTGTAGTGACCATGTCTATATATAGACCACCTACCTATACAATAGAACATGCTGTAGTGAGGAAATGTCTATATAAAGACCACCACCTATACAATAGAACATGCGTAGTGACCATGTCTATATAAAGACCACCTACCTATACAATAGACATGCTGTAGTGACCATGTCTATATAAAGACCACCTACCTATACAATAGAACATGCTGTAGTGACCATGTCTATATAAAGACCACCTGTCTATATAGTAAAACATGCTGTAGTGACCATGTCCTATATAAAGACCACCTACCTATACAATAGAACATGCTGTAGTGACCATGTCTTATAAAGACCACCTACCTATACAATAGAACATGCTGTAGTGACCATGTCTATATAAAGACCACCTACCTATACAATAGAACATGCTGTAGTGACCATGTCTATATAAAGACCACCTGTCTATACAATAGAACATGCTGTAGTGACCATGTCTATATAAAGACCACCTGTCTATATAGTAAAACATGCTGTAGTGACCATGTCTATATAAAGACCACCTACCTATACAATAGAACATGCTGTAGTGACCATGTCTATATAAAGACCACCTACCTATACAATAGAACATGCTGTAGTGACCATGTCTATATAAAGACCACCTACCTATACAATAGAACATGCTGTAGTGACCATGTCTATATAAAGACCACCTGTCTATACAATAGAACATGCTGTAGTGACCATGTCTATATAAAGACCACCTGTCTATACAATAGAACATGCTGTAGTGACCATGTCTATATAAAGACCACCTACCTATACAATAGAACATGCTGTAGTGACCATGTCTAGATAAAGACCACCTGTCTATATGGTAAAACATGCTGTAGTAACCTGTTTTATATAAAGACCACCTGTCTATATAGTAAAACATGCTGTAGTAACCTGTTTTATATAAAGACCACCTGTCTATATAGTAAAACATGCTGTAGTAACCTGTTTTATATAAAGACCACCTGTCTATATAGTAAAACATGCTGTAGTAACCATGTCTATATACGGACTACTCGCTCATTAAGACTACTGTTTTAAGGTCCTTTTTTGTTTTAGAATTAAATTAAAAAGGAACTTCTATATAAAGAACACTTGTATATAAAGAACACTTGTATAAAAAGAACACTTGTATAAAAAGTAAAACCTGTTATAGTTACCTGTCTTAGCAGTGACTTATATATAAAGATCACCTTTCCATTAGAACCAGAGAAAAACGAAATGGACAAAAGTGAAACTGAGTAAAATAATCCCCAAGATGTGAACATCACCTTTCTATTAGAACCACTTATATGGTCCCTTTGTTTCATATTTCAACCACAAATAACCTCTTTATATACGCCAAGTTTGATCAAAATCCATCCATAGACATGGAGAATATGGAACTGATATGGTATTGGGATGGACGGACAGACATGATGATTCCTATATATACCCCCCCCCCCCCCCCCTTTAAACTGTGTTTAAGGGGGTATAAATAGTCACTTAAGTTTAAACTTCGGTACATATGTACTTGAACATCTAAGTTAAGTCTGTCCAAAGCCACTAGACTCAGCATACTGTACTTATCCTGGCTTCAGTGATGTCAAATGACTTAGAGTACTATACTACCTCTTGTATGCTACCACTAAGCAAATTGGTTGGAAGAGTACTCACTCCATATGTGAAAGGTTTTGGTTGGAACCCAAACCAGGGTCTAACCAAGACTTAAAAAAAGTAGTGACTGTTCTTTTGCCAAACACTCAACATTTAGACATGAAAGTCACAGGTTCCATGGAAGAGAACTTAAAAACCAATGCCCTGTGTCATGACAGGGGCTACATTTCATCTCTGCCAATTTTTAAAAAATGTAATACTTCATCCCATAGAAGAATATAATATTTCATAGCATGTTAAAGAACACTCCTTGCATTGTCCTAAGCACACTACAAAGGAAAAAAATTATGCCACTTCACCTATCATGCCTATAGCTGGCAATGTCTAGATATAAGTGAAACTTTCTTGACTGGGACTTGAAATCAATTCAATCAATCAATCAATCAATCAATCAATTAAACCTTGTATGGGATTTCAGATGGTTAAAAGGTTAACAACAAGCATACAAGCCAGTGTCCATTCATTTGGTTAATGGATGTACTGGAGCAATGTCTTAATCATTGACATTCCTTGCAGCATTCCTCTGAGTCTCAATGTACACTTACTTGTCAAGAATGCTTGTACTAATATAAAGTTTAAATAATTCAACATTGTCAAAATCACCGAAATAAAGAAAAAACTACTAAATACATATGTTTTGAAGATTTTTGAAGTATGCTGTATCAAATTTCTATGCTAATTTTCATCTTCATTTTTTAATATAAAATTTTCATGTCATTAAAACGTTTTAAGTAGCACATTTTAACACTGAAGAACTAACAATATATTTGACTTTGGGATTAGAGATGAGGCAGTCTGGTATATATAAGTACTCTATTTATATCCTCGGACAGATAACTGCTACGATTAATTATTTACTTATAGAGTGACTGACTTAAGGTTTATTGCTCAGTAAACAATTTAGACGATAGATACTATGTAAGATACCATAGATCTATATTTACTCGTGGAATCCAGAATTTATCTATCATTCATAAGTTTCCTAGCATGTCCGTAATGTCTTCGGAGTTTTTTCATGTGTAAGGCTTTAACAGCATTTCCTGTCACTTTCCGTTTCTGATTTTGGTGTTTTATGTGGATTTATTTTGGCCTTTTATGTAGGTTTATTTTCTTGTAATATCTGGTAGTACTATTATTTGTTATATACCTCCCATCATATACCTAGGGGTTTATTAATGTCCGATGGTTATATTTTATATATATATGTCTAATCTGGATGTTTTATGGATGATTTAAAATTTATCACTTAGGTTATAAAAATTTTAATATCAGCAAATTAAATTTAAAGGATCTGTGTGTGTTTATGTATTGGAATATATATATACACTGTTTCGGTATCTATCTTAATAACATAATGGTTTTTTGTTTTAGTGGAAAAAAATAAATAATTGTTCCTAATTTTTGGTGGAAAAAAGAAAGGAATTGTTCTTGATTTTGTGTGGATAAAAAGAAAGGAATTGTTCTTAATTTTAGTGGTAAAAAGGGAACACCAAGAAGATAAAACTAGAAGTTTTTTGTTACAGAACAGTTGAAGAAACTTCAGTAACAACAGGAAC
The DNA here is from genome assembly GCA_021292105.1 of Anadara kagoshimensis. Taxonomy (NCBI): domain Eukaryota; kingdom Metazoa; phylum Mollusca; class Bivalvia; order Arcoida; family Arcidae; genus Anadara; species Anadara kagoshimensis. Next base: position 54,248,827 of record CM037859.1, read on the forward strand.
ACTATAAAACAAGGTAACTTTTTATATTCATAACTCAATTGTTCAGAGTTTATCAAATTTCTATCTTGATATGGCTTATATTTCAGAAAACATATTGCAACTGTGATTTCAGAGTGAATCAATTCATCAAAAATTGATTATGTAACTGTTTATACATAGTTTAATTACAGAGCAGTTGATTCATCAACATTACCCATAACAAATAGTAATATTAAAACTTTATAATGCTCAAGGCTAAAATTAAACCCAGAGAGAATGATTGTCAAAGAACTTAGATAAACAGTCATATATTTTCTAGCAGCTCCATGTTTAAAATTAGGATTTTTATTTGACATTATCAAATTGAATAAGTGAATTATTATTAAGCGGATTCCCTTGCTGTTACAGTTAGGCAATTAACCACTTTGGTGACTCAGTTGGTAGAGTGCTTCCTCTGTATATGGGAGGTTGGGGTTTAAATTCCAGCTGGGTCTGACCAAAACTTGAAAATATGTAGTGACTGTTTTTCACTAAGCACTCAGCATTTTAGAAATGAAAGATACAGGATCCTTCAGAAGATCATAGACCTTAAAAGCTGATGCCCCCTGTCATGGTAGTCACTTATTGGCACACTACAGCATCCTTCCTGCACTGCTCAAAATAGTGCATGAGTATGTCCATTCTATAAAAAGTTGTAGCAGAATCATAGCTGACTTTTTGGCAGAAGTAATGTGCATTTTAAAATTTGAGTTACTACTCTGATTTTTTTCTAAATAATATACCTTAAATTCATGAATATATTGAAGACTAAGAAAGTTATTCAGGTTTCAATTTTTGCCATTTTAGTTAGGAAATAATTGTGAAACTGGGGCTTGATGACAGCTTTATACAACGGCTTACATTGTTCTATTCTGATATTTTTGATTTCCTAAAGAAATTTAAACAAACCATTTAAAACTTGATATAAATGCAAACACCGGCATAACTATCTTTTTTAAACAGAAAATGTCAATACCAGTTCAACTTTATTTTTTTTTAACATATATAGAGACTTTCATGATTTGTTTGTTTAATCTTTTATTTGTTCAAAAAATAACCTGACACCCAAAAATTCCCATTTAGTGAGGTATAAAGTCTGCTTGATATCTGTCAAGTATAGAGAACATTTATACTGTTGTTCAAACAGGACATGGAGCGTTTTCGAATGAAATGGATTATCTATGATCCCAATTTCCACAAGGCCTGAACCAAAATAACCCCACAACTCTTAGTTCTAGATTGAACACTCTGTAGAGTAATCATGACTCTGACACCTTGATTGAATTCAGTTTTCTGTTGTCAAGTGGTCTGAAGCATGAGCATTTATGAAACAGAGGACATCTCATTATTTATATATTGTTTGAATCCCACTCTGGTTGATATAAGTGTGAGTAAGTATGTAGGTTCACTTGCCAAAGATGGATGATTTCCTCAAATAACTTGTTTCTTTCACCATCTAGAATTGACCACTTTGTTGTAAGTTACAGTATTTTGACTGGGATGTAAAGCACCATTATTATAATCCACTCTTTGACCAGAGATTGATCACCATGTGGTTTTACTCCACTCTTTGACCAGATATTGATCACCATGTGGTTTTACTCCGCTCTTTGACCAGATATTGATCACCATGTGGTTTTACTCCACTCTTTGACCAGAGATTGATCACCATGTGGTTTTACTCCACTCTTTGACCAGAGATTGATCACCATGTGGTTTTACTCCACTCTTTGACCAGAGATTGATCACCATGTGGTTTTACTCCACTCTTTGACCAGAGATTGATCTCCATGTGGTTTTACTCCACTCTTTGACCAGAGATTGATCACCATGTGGTTTTACTCCACTCTTTGACCAGAGATTGATCACCATGTGGTTTTACTCCACTCTTTGACCAGAGATTGATCTCCATTGGTTTTACTCCACTCTTTGACCAGAGATTGATCACCATGTGGTTTTACTCCACTCTTTGACCAGAGATTGATTACCATGTGGTTTTACTTCACTCTTTGACCAGAGATTGATCTCCATGTGGTTTTACTCCACTCTTTGACCAGAGATTTATCACCATGTGGTTTTACTCCACTCTTTGACCAGAGATTGATCACCATGTGGTTTTACTCCACTCTTTGACCAGAGATTGATCACCATGTGGTTTTACTCCACTCTTTGACTAGAGATTGATCACCATGTGGTTTTACTCCACTCTTTGACCAGAAATTGATCACCATGTGGTTTTACTCCACTCTTTGACCAGAGATTGATCTCCATGTGGTTTTACTCCACTCTTTGACCAGAGATTGATCACCATGTGGTTTTACTCCACTCTTTGACTAGAGATTGATCACCATGTGGTTTTACTCCACTCTTTGACTAGAGATTGATCACCATGTGGTTTTACTCCACTCTTTGACTAGAGATTGATCACCATGTGGTTTTACTCCACTCTTTGACTAGAGATTGATCTCCATGTGGTTTTACTCCACTCTTTGACTAGAGATTGATCTCCATGTGGTTTTACTCCACTCTTTAACCAGAGATTGATCACCATGTGGTTTTACTCCACTCTTTGACCAGAGATTTATCACCATGTGGTTTTACTCCACTCTTTGACTAGAGATTGATCTCCATGTGGTTTTACTCCACTCTTTAACCAGAGATTGATCACCATGTGGTTTTACTCCACTCTTTGACCAGAGATTTATCACCATGTGGTTTTCTCCAGCACCAGAGAAATAAAGTAAATAAAATTAACACTGCCGGTCCTAAAAGGTCAACTACACCTCAGGCTGACTTCTTTGGATTTTAGGCTTTAACTACTCAACCACTCTGATTTTTTGGGGTTTGAGGGTTTAACCACTCAGCCATTGTGAGTGTCTTTCAGTTTGAAGGATTAATCACTGCAAATTGAGACTTCTTTGTGTTTAAGGTTATAACGTGACTTGTCTATTGTGGCTTCGGTTTAATTACACTTTTTGGGGGGGAGGGGGGTGAGGGTTTAACGTCCCGACCACTGTGGTTTCAAATAGACATCTTATGACACTAGTAGCTAGAACAGCTTCAGTTAAGCTGATGATGACACAAAATTTTATAAATGAAATTTTCACTTGGTGGATTGGGAGAAATGTGACAAATAAATAACATATAATCTGAATCAATCATTTAAAGTAAAAATAATTGTTTCTTTTGAAGTTGTTTTTCAATATTAAAGTACATTTGTATTTTTTTCCAGAAAACTCGGGTTTAAAAGTAAATTCATGTAGGTTGTGGAATAGTTTTGTTAATGACGTCAAAACATCAATCTGTATTATGTTATTGAGCGTAAGGTCAAGAACCTGTCATTTACATTGGCCCATAAATCTACAGAAATGTCTCGGACACATTTGACAACAATAGTGCAACACATGTACACTAGTGACTGATAACCCCTGGTATAATATCCCGGAATAATGCCACAACATATCCGTACATTGGTTACCGATAACTTCTTAGTATAATATCTGCATTTTTAAAAAACATACAGGTGACATATTGCATAATTTCATATCCTGTATTTGAATTTCGGTCATTTTGAATTTTTTTACTCAGTTGGAGACATCAAATCAACATGTTCAAATATACGAGTGATTTATAGTGACAAGTGTAATATACATGAAGTTTTATTGCTTAGATAAGCAGTATTTAAATTACCTGTACAGAAATAGAATTATAACTTATCTTTATCTTAATGAGTTTTAATAATTAATTATATTGACACATAAACTTTTATCTACCTGAAGGAAAGTATTTGATCTTTGTAGTTTGTACCTAATATACAAGTAGTCCAGTCATTCATAATTACAATATTATAGCAAATTTTATTTTCACTAAAAATAAAGGAAAATAAAACAAATTAAAAAAACATTTGATGGAATTACTGCATTATGCCTAAATAATATAAGTCTTAAATACTGGTCCTGTAGGATGAATAAATTAACGAGATCAGATTGGAGCTCAAATCTAGTGCCTTTTTTGGCTATAATAGGGCATCAGTGGCCAAGTGGTCCAAAGCATGCAGTTACAGATCCCAGCTCTTTTTGTCACCTAGGTTTGATCTCGCAGCCTTGTTTTGAGAATCTTTGTTAGTTAGTTTACCTAAGGTAAGTGTTAAGTGTTTTTCTCTGGACACTCCAATTTCCTCCACTATCCCTTAACTTGATATGAATGAAAAAAAACCTGACTGGGGCATAAAACTCCTTACACATCTCAACTTCACTACTGTACACGTTAAAATGAATTTTTAATTCAGCCTCATCAGTCAGTGTTTAAAGGGAAAATTCAATAGAACCTTGTAAGTTACAGTGAAGTTTCGTTAAGACTTTTTTGTAAAAGGTTGAAAGGAAACGTTAATTAAGCCTGTTTAACTGGAAATTTCAATGGAACTTTGCAAATTATGGCGAAGTTTGCGATTGACTCTATTGCATCTAATATGGCATACTTTTATGACGGTCATAGTAAATTGCCATCATGTTTTAAATTTCACTTAATAATTTTCGCGATTCTGGGAATATTCGTGCGATATTTGAATTCGGCACTGAGAGTTCCCCTGCGAAATGGATCCATAAATGACCATGGTTGACCATGCTTAACCATTGCCAAGCAATGCCAACCATGGTTTAACCAAGGTCAACTGCACTTTCAGTCATAATTTCACCATGATTGACCATGGTTACCCAAGCCAGAAAAACTTGTACCATGGTCAACCATGGTATGTATTCATTGAACCATGGTCGACCATGGTATGTATTCATTGAACCATGGTCGACCATGGTATGTATTCCTCGACCATGGTCCATGGTCAGCAATAGATTTAATTTTTACCAGTCTGCATTAATTTAAAACCATGGTTGACCATGGTCACATTACTTAGATCTGATAACTGTAATATACAACAGCTGGTAAGATCATTAACAAATGTATTTGATTTTGCGATAGATGCATAGTAATATTATTTTGTTTTTCTCTTTTCAGGAAACAGTTCTATTCATCAAAACAAAGCTACAAGCTAATTTGGGAATTTCAATTTTTAAAAAGATACCCCAGGAATTAAAAAAAAATATCACCTGTCCATATTTCATACAAGAAAATATTTTATAACCAAGATTTCCTACTTTTACTTACAACATGATAACTGGGCGTGGTTGTTCAAAGCTTGATTAGTTTAATCAATGATAATTGTGCAAATTGAAAATTCTAATTAAAACATTTTTGTGTCATTTGAATAAATAGTTTTAAAATCATTGGATTCTGATGTTATACACTAACATTTCAACATGAATTTCTGAATGATCACATTAAATACAGGATACAAATTTTGACTAATCAACTGATTAAATTAATCCAGTTTTAAACAACCGGACCCTGATAACATGATCCATTAACTGCAATTTCATTGCTTTGCACAAAAAAAATGAATGGGTTGTATTCTTTTCATTTAAAACTAATTATAACTTAAAATATTTGTTCTTTATGTTGTGAAATCCATTTCTTGTGTGTACACATGATCAATAGTTACTTCAATACACTGTGCCCAATTACATTTGGCAGCAATGAAATACATTTCATCTCTCCAACAGTTATAAAAAAGACCTTTTCCTTGATTAGACTGGCAGAAAATACATGTAAATTGTTTTCATCGCCCTCTTTTATTCTAAGTATGTGTCTGCCACTGGACTCAAAAAAAAAGCAATTGTGTTCAAGTTCATATTTTTTGGCGACTGCAAACACCTCTTTTACCCTATTTATTACATAGTATTTAATTGCAAATATATCACCTGCTTTACTAACAACAAAATAGCAAACTCTCTTTTTCATTCTTGAGTATTCTTCAGAATAAAACTTTTGACCACACAATTCAATCCTGACACATTTTCTAACTTCCGATAACTTTTCTGCATTAATTGAAAGGAGCAGGTTGTTCGGAGCCAAGTTTTCTGAGAGTTTTAAGAGTTTTCCTGCGACATTACAATTCTGCATGGGTTTTGTAGAAGTCCAGCATCTGCCTCTTTTTCTTATCTCATTTAAAAATGACTTTTCTCTGTCATTTCCAGTGCATGTTGTGATGTCCAATGCATTTAACTTCATCTCAAGTTGCTTTGTATGTATATACTGCCTTGTAACATCCCCCGTCCCATTAACAGCTTGCAAAATTGCAGCGTTTGCGTCCTCAAATGGGAAGCAACTCCATGCCCAAAGGGGACCCCAATTGTCCACAAAACTGACTAAATGCGCTCCAACATTGTGTAAATTTAGGGTACAACATTCAATTCCATATAAATTTTGATAGGCTTTGTAAAATTTGTTCAGTAAATCAGATGCTCTGTGAATATCAGCTCTTGTGATATTATCTCCCAAAAGAAGAAAAACGCTTTCAGAAAATGAGCAGAAATGCTCCAAATACACATCTGGTAAAATATGTCTCAAACAAGGAACTGCATAATAAAGCAACCAAGTTTGAAATTCAGTTGCTTTGTAGTTTACATAGTGTTTTTCTAAATTTCTAGGAAGTCGTTCAATGCAATCTGGAGGGGTCATCTTTTGAATCCTGCTTGAAATTTCATCTAGATAATTTCCAATGAAGAAAGGTTTAGCACTATTTTTTGGAGAAAACCACAACTGCATAAGAGATTTGGTTGTACCAAGCAACACACCATGCATATAATCTGGAACTAATCCATAAACCAAGTCAAAATCTGGTAGTGCAGACAATCCAGACACGCCACATATACCTTTCACACGATTCTGTCGAGTTGCTTTTTGAGCTGCTTTGTTAATATCATCCGATTTTCTAATTTGAGGCTTATCTAAGGTTTCATGGTATGGATAACAACGGACATGTCCCTTTCCTTTTTTCACTACTTTTCCAGGCTCCTCACATGTTGTGCACCCATATTCTCCATTATGCATTGACATATTAGCTATGTAAGCTTTTGCCTGTAGATCAACTGATGCACATATAACACCAAATTTAACTATGACCACACTTTGATCAGGAAGTGTAATGGAAAATCCTTCATAATATAATTTCTCTACTGCAAGGGCAAAAGAGTACATGTAATGAATAAATGGTGGGTTATCTTTCCCTTGCCATATTCCTGCAAGTACAATGTTATTTCTTGAAAATCTAGGAGATGGAGGGAGTTCATTAATTGCCAGAAATATTGGCCAGAGTTTTACTTTGGAAGATGAATAGAGTGGAATACCATCAGTATTCATAAGACCACTGATATGAGTATTATGGCTCAAAAACTGGCCAGGTTCACAAAGTCTTTTATACAGTTTACCATCCATTATATCACGAATGCAGCCGTCAGTTGAAATTTCACCGACATATCTTCTTTTCATTTCTTGAATAAGTTCCCAATTATTTGATCTTTCCAGAATTAGTTTTAATTGGAACTCCATATTTGCAATAACATATGAACATTTGGGTTGACGATTTGGCTGTTTCTGAGCTGCAGTGTTACCTTTATATCGCTTTCCACCACATCCAGCAGTACCACAGACGACTACATTTTGATCTTCTGGAAAAATTGCATTGCATTTTTCACAATAATGTACACATTTACAGTTGGAATTTTCATCGCTTTGCAATGACCCATGACCTATGCCAAATTCTGGAGACAGAACCGAAATTAATTTTATAAGATAACGAGTAGCTTCTCCTGAAAGATTAAAACGCCGGGCATAAGCTAAAACACAAAATTCCTCTAATGCAGTGGATGATTTTTCAGAATTTTGTGGATTTTTTTCATTTTGATCACTTTCATCATTACATGAACCTCCATTTTCATCACTTGAGCTGTTAGTGTCCCAAGTGCCCCAATCCTCATCATCTGTGCTTTCTCCTACCCAAAAATTATCACTTATGTTAGAATCCTGGCTGTAACAGGATAAATCACTTGCTGCGTCAGTATAATGTTTTCCATCTTCATCAATTAAGCTACATGTATCATCTTCCTCATCATCACTACCATCATCAATAAACATATCTTTTAAACTGTCATCATCATCACAATCCTCCACAGTCAAGCTGAAGTTTTCACTGGCTATGTCTTCATCATGACCTGAACTAACAAAACTGTCATTCAATCCTGACCTGGCAGCCTTCCAAAAAAGTGTTCTTTTGGGAACAGGTATATTGCTATCAACTTCATATAGTTTATACCGCTTTTTAACAGGACCTAAAAATATGAAAATGTTTAACATTAATCAAAAGATATAATGTAACTTTTTCCTCTTACCTCTATGCTGTCACAAGTAATGTGTTTCCATATCTACATGTATATAACAATAAGCCATTTACAGGACCTATATCTCTCAATCTCTCAACTAGTACTTAATATATTTCATCAACAATAAGCAAATCATATGTTTTGTTTTATTATAAATCATGGTTACCATGTGATTTTAATTTCTAAATGCTGAGTGCTTGGGATTATGGATTAATGGAGCTTTACGCTCCACCCCCAGTCAAGAGTATTTCACTTATGTCGAGGTGGTCGGTTCAGGGATGATGGAGGAAACCAGAGTCCCTGGAGAAAACCACCAACCTTCGGCAAGCGAACTGACAAATTTTCTCACACTAGGATCTGCCTGAGCAGGATTCGAACCTAGGCAGTGAGAAGCACTGTGATCGGTTAGCATGCGCTTTAGACCACTCGGCCACCACCTCGAGACCCCTGCCAAGTGCTTGGAGAAGAAACAGTCACTACTTTTTCAAGTCTGGTCAGGTCTGAACTCCAACCTCCCACATAGAGTGAGCACTCTACCAACTGAGCTTCCATAGTGGTTCACTGCCAAAAGTGGTTTCAAAGAAGATTTTCACAGAATTGCCTTTATCTGCACAATTTGCAAAAATGATGTCAGTGAAAAAATTCTCAGAAAAACCTATTACTTACGCTTTCTATATAAACAAGGTGTTCAGAGAACACTATCCCCTTGCAATGGTGAACATAAATGAATTACATACAGAGTGAAATCAATTTTATGGACCACTGGAAGCTCAATCTGATGAACAGTTTTCATTTATATGTGTGCAGGCCATGAAATGGTTGAAAAAGTCTGTATTTAGTAACAACAGCAACTACCTTGGATGCAAAATTAGGTTGTCAATCAGTCCCATACCAACACCTGCCATAACAAATATATTTAATAACAGCGTCAATCTAGGATACACAATTAGGCTGTCGATGTACAGTTTTCTTTAAACTGCAAGGAAACCATGAATTGGGTGGAAAAGTCTATTTTTAGTAACAGTGGTCATCTTGGATGCATGATTAGGCTGTCGAACAATCACCACCAGAACAAAATCAACCGACCAAGTTTCAGCTCAATCAGATGTACTAAATGTACAGAAAAGGAATCTGGTGAAAAAAGTCTATTTTTAGTAACAGTGGCCATCTTGGATGCAGGATTAGGCTGTTGAGCAACCCCATACCAATCACCACCATAACAAATCAACTGATCAAGTTTCAGCCCAATAGTATGTACGGTTTTCTTTTAAATGCGCAGAAACCATGAATCAGGTGAAAAAGTCTATTTTTAGTAACAGTGGCCATCTTGGATGTACCATTAGGTTGTCAAGCAATTTCACACCAATCACTACCATAACAAATCAACTGATAAGTTTCAGCTCTATCAGATGTAAGGCACAGAAACCAATCCGGACGGAAACACACACACACACACACACACACACACACACAGAGAGAGCGGTATAACTATATCCCCCTCACCATCGGTGGCCAGGGGGGGGGGGGGGGGGTTAATTACAGGTAAACTAATAATACTTTCTACACAAAATCAATTGAAAAATAAATAAATGTTCTTTTTTGTGTTATTGCTATTAAAAGCCATCTTGGATGTTGGAGGGTTGTTTGGTACAAATTTAATTTAGCCCACCGCCTTCAATGTGGAAGTGGCCATAAAAAAATTGCCAGGTATCAGTTTTTGTTGCTATATTGAATAAATTTTATTATTATATTGTCAGAGATTGTACTTACTTTTGCCATGTTGTTTGTTCAAATGAAGCAAAATTCTTTGTTTTGAACTAAGAATCTTCTTGCATATTTTACACTGGTATCTAGATTTGTCAACAGAAGTGTAACAGTTCTCTTTACCATCATAGGTGTTTGCTTCTTGACATTCTAAAATACATAAAAGATTATAATGAATACATTGTGAAGTGTGTGTTTATATGACAGTTAGAAGTCTACTATCCATCTAAAATAGATAATAGAAAGAAAAAATATTTAATTTTCTGCAGCTAATTTTTGCAACATATTTTATCTGGGATATCTAAGCCAGCTATTTCCTCACACTAACATAATGTATATACCAGTTGAACTGAGATTCAGAAGCATTTGAAAACAGATGGCTTTGAATTGAACCCTGTAGAAAACAATATGTCAGTAAAAGGGTTCAACTCCTGTATACCCGGCAGGTGGTGTTCATAGAAAATAAAAATGTACAAGAATTTCTAATTTGATCTTTATGCATGTAAAAAATTCCAATATTAGTAGATAATTGATCAAATTTGTATGTTTCTGTAAACACATTATTGTTTACTAACCTGAATGTTTAAGAAGAATATGACTTATGACTCGCTGTTTGGAAGAAAGTGTCCTGCCACAAGTTGTGCAAGTAAATGTTGTTACACCATTGTATGTCTGCACTTCAAATCCATCAGTCGTTGCCATTATTTAAAATCTAAATTTAAAAAAGTTTTTTATATAATGTCTGTTTGGCAGCAAGACTGTTGAGATGTTTCTACACTACACATTTTACATCAAAACTTCTGAGTTATTTCATACCTGCACACAAGGCTTTCAAGTTCCAGCAAATATTTTGACAGTAACCATAAGCTCCTATGGCCCCCTTGGAACCCTTGATTTGCCTTGATATACAGAATATATGTTTGGCAATAATTCATGTGTTTGAGGGTCCATTCTGAATCTCCTCCAAAATTCCTTATTATGATAGTTATTAATAGTATCGTGATAGTTCATTACATGGGGAATATAATATTGCGTCTCCTTAATGCACAAACAGCCAAAAGCGATGTCTGCCTGTTCTTGCTAGCAAGTACAACAACATCTGTGTTATCCTCATGATCATCATTCATCATTGCCATTAAAATTATTGTTTTAAGTTCAGGACTTGTTTGTTATCTGCCATTTTTTTCACTAAAGAAACTGATCATTTTTTCCAAACAAAACTAGTTTTGAAACTAGTTAGAAACCTAAAACTTAAACTAAAACTGGTTCAAGTGAAACAAATTCGCCCCTAATCTAAGCGATGTTCTGGAGATTGGATGAAGTTGTAACCATTTCCTCCTCCCTCCCGCCCGTGTGTGCCACAAACGATGTTCGGTTTACAAAATACAAATACATAAAATACATAGAAGTACATATGGTTTTACCTCGTCGTTTTGATATCTGTAATTCGACCGCCGTTTGCTGCTGTTGTTGTTTACCACACGTTATATTCAACCGCCATCAGAACATGTCATACGATCTTGGTTAAACAGACGCTCTGACCAACGAACATTGTATCTGTTATTGAAAGCAGTCAGGTGATAGCGAATTCGATTTTTTAAAACTTTTTTAAATTCTCAATAAAGTATATTCTTAAGTGTCTAATCATAATTCTTAATTATCCAAAGATTTCCGTTAAAATAGTATATACATTTTATTTTTTCGGAAGTGATCCTTGTTGATTCAGCATCAGTTGCATGCGCGATTCGATCGTCTGCATCTCGAAAATTTGGCGGTTTTTGATTCAGATTGTGAAGACTTGACACTGACCGTGTGATTGAAACTGAAGGATGGAACTTCTTAAAGCAAAGTATTGTTTACTTTATTGGTACCATGAGGAACGGAATTGGTCTGTTCAGACAACTTCAGCCATAAAATGGCCTTTACGCGATCCTGAGTCTTATCAAAAGGGGATGCTGGTGATGGCGCGGTTTCAGGGTAAACTGTATCGCGCCGCCATTATTAGAGTGAAAGGTATGATGATAAGCGGCATAACCCTATACTTTTTGTTAAATCTGCAATTTATTTTACGTTTGCCTATACTATGGCTAAAAAACATTGCATCCCTGGTACATGACCAATTTCCTGGTGCTTTTTTATTGCATCGCCTAGCGATCTTCTCATACCTTCGATATGCCCGTGCAGGTCATTTCGGCACCTGTAAAAAAAATGTCATTTCGGCACCCGGTCTTTATGAATGAATCAGATTTTTTTTTCTTTTATCTGTTTTATTGATTGAATGTCCCAGTCAAGATTATTTCACTTATTTCGAGACGTCACCAGTTTTAAGTGAAGTGACAGAAATGTCATTGCACTAAGGCCAATGTGCAAGTGATGGATCTTTTGCACGCCACGCCTATTCTTTGACCTGGAATAATATATATTATATTTAAAGCTGCATTAAGGTTTCCAATTTATTGAAATTTTTTTGTTTCTCTAAAAATATTTTTTTATCAATCTGAATTGGTTTAAATTACCATCTCTGCTCTTCATTTTCCAAAATTCAATCTCTATCACAGGAGCTCGTAGTTTTAAAAATCTATACATAAATAGGTAGGTCATGTAAACAAACACATATAAAACAACAAGGACAGACACTCGAAATGACATCTGCTTGTAGGTAGATACCTTCCGAGGCGATCCGAATGTACTTCCGGGTCAAGTGTCCACCGTAGGTTTCCATCTCCGCTTCAACTGTCGTTTCTGGTTAAATTTCTGGCAAGAAATCAGCTGAACGATCATATTTTTGTTATCGGGTAGAAGAAAAAATAGTTTTGTAATGGGAAACGAAAGCTTGTTCCAGAAATATAAGCGTTTATAGTTGAAAACAACGTTTGAAGCGAGAGGGGGTAGGATCGAGTGTCTGTCCTTGTTGTTTTATATGTGTTTGTTTACATGACCTACCTATTTATGTATAGATTTTTAAAACTACGAGCTCCTGTGATCTCTATAAGCAATATTAAATGGGAATTCTAAAAACTTGGGCCAACCAGATAATATGATAATTATTAGGTTGGAGCATGGGCAGAAGCGCGACATACATGCAAACAATGCCGTTGACTGTTCATTTGAGAACGGCAACAGATTCCGTCAAGAAACGAACAAGGGCCAATGTGGACAAACTGAATCCAAAGATTTGAATCGGTCATCCTCAGATGGAGAAATGGATACAAATAAAACAGGTGTTTAACTTATATATACACACGACAAAGTGGTCATCACTCCTGTGGACACAAATAGGTCATCAGTATTACATTAGAATCGTGATCATTTTCTTAAAAAAAGACCTTTGGTAGATAATAAGGATGGGGGTTTTCAGCGATTTTAACATAATTAAAGGTTTTATCATGAAACAAAATATTACATTGTTCATTGGAATGCATTTTTAAGAAAAAACGCGGTTTTATTTTATACATAGGAAACCTTAATTCAGCTTTAAGATATATACTATTTAACTCTAGTATAATCAAATCGGGGACCTTCCCAAAACTGACTGAGCTACCCAGCAAACTATCAAGCCCATCCCGCCATATTCCTCCCTTAACTTGGTAAAACAACATTTATTTCCATTGATTATTGCTACTAAACACATTTATGCCAAAATATTTATGCATACTGGTGATTCCGCCCGTCCGGTGATTCTGTGCCCCGTTTTTCCACTGTATCAAAATGATGTCTAAATAAAAACAGATTTTGTCTTTCCAAACAAGTGTTTTGTTTTGGAGAAACATTATAAATATAATTGACAAATTATATACAGATAATATACAATTTCACGAATTAAAATGAGTAAAATATTGGTTTTCAGATATGCACTACTTGATTGTACATTCATACAAGACAAAGAAAAAAGTGCAGCAGTGAGCTGTTTTTTCCACCGTGTTTTGTGTGTTTAAAATACTGATAATTCAATTCAAACAAAATGAAAGTCGCGCCATCATTGTAACAATATTATGGGTCACCGTAATACAAAGTCAAACAAATCAGAACTGCACAGAATCACCGGACATGACATTTGAAGTGCACAGTGGCGAGTGCATGTTTTATACTGTAGAAATATAAATTATGATTAAATTTAAAGATTTGCATTGTTTACATGACGGCAAAAAATTGATCTTTCAGTCGAAACAGAATAATTGTAATTTTTCATGTGGTTTGGTCATAATGTGGCGAGAATAATCCTTACTAGTGATGCACATAATCACCGGACAGCATCATATATGTGGGCAAAAATTATGTTGTCCTTGTTTACTAATTGTAAAAATATTTATGTTTATATCAGACGAAAAAGATGATCTAATTGAAGATAAAATAAAGTTAGATGGTTTGTTAAAAGACTCTTCACTGACCCCAAAGATGGTATGTGAACAGATGGACATAAATGTGGATTTGGATGTAGATCCAATGGCAGTGAAAGGTAAAATTTAAATTATAAGTTTGTATTCTATGTAATGTTGTTGAGTTTTATTTCTAGTGCAAAATAATTAAATAGGCCTGTATAGTCAGTCCTCAATTTTGTCTACTAAAATGGTGGCAAAATCGACATGGAATTGTGTCTGGCGACCTAAAATTTGTAAATGGTGGCCAGCTTGTCCACTTTAAATTTGAACTTTTGTGACCAGAGAACAGATATTATTTCTGCGTCCCAAAATTTTCATGATACTGTAACCAATTCAGGCAATATAATGGACACTTTACATCATCATTATTGTTATTAATAACTGATGTATGTAAGTGACTGTAAGTCAGTTTTAAATAAGTGCACTTTTGTTTTCCATACCTAAAAGATGCATTCATTTTCCTTCATATGCAAGAAAAGATTGCCTGGCCACTTGGAATTTCCACTGGCCACCTGAAAATTCAAATTGGTTTTGAAACCCACTTTAAGGGCTGATAGTGTGTGTGTGCGCATGCCATTCATACACGTTTCCAACTTCTCTGAAGTAGACCTGGGTATTGCCTGGAAGAAACCATACAATGCATATTATGATAATGACAAACCAATATGCAATGCGTATTGCCGATACAATGCAGCTGGGTTTCAAGAACTGACTGCTTAACCTGTCAACCTCTAATTGCTTTTATGTAACTATGTATTAGTTTAATATCATCTATAGGAATGAACTTGAAATACATTACACTTTCGATTTTCTTTGAGACAACTTGTAGCAATTCCATGGCTACATGAACTAGGTCACAATGACTGAGAGCTCCAAAACTGACAGTGTGATATTTGGCTTCTCTAGAGTCTTTAGCCTATAATTGTTCATTTATGATTTAGTGAAATTCAGTTGCATTTGATTTGGTACCAGCGCTCCAGATAATTTTTGAGGCATAATTCTTCATGAAGCACAGATTTTTGTTGCAATGCTGAATAAGTTTAAATCAGTACTTGGAAAACCATGATATTTATTTTAAATTAGAATTATGCAATCGTTAGTTTGGTTGACGAACTTGAACAATGATAACTGATGTTCATCATCAATGAATTTGGCATTTTTGCTTCTCCGTCCACGTTGAGAAGTCATTATTCACCATAGACAGAATGTGTCAGTTCGATGTGCTTTGCTATGCACCATGTGCTCTACAGAAGAACAGTTATTAAATTATCTCCCTTTGACATACCTTAAACTAGTTTATCAATATCATAGACTGACTTTTTGGGTTGTCCATCTGGATGTTTATCGTGAATACGCACGACAGGGCATTCTAATTCTTAACCAGCTTTTAGTTTTGCGTTCTATAACTCATGGATTTTTTGTTTAATACTTTTTCGCACTCTATCTGGAGCACTGTGGTAAATGTTTTTGCTGCGAGTTTTTCATAAAATGGCTAAACATTTAATCTTAACACAGAAATAAGTATATGCACATTCTTTCATGGGACCTAACAATTTGCTAGGCATCATCCCAATCTTTATTAACAAACATTCCAGGACAAGGGTGTTTATTATGACACCATTGTTGATTCCTAATCTTTATTTCCTCTCAAACAATACTATACAAGAAATTCCAACATATCATAAATACATACCATATGATCTTTTATTTAAATGAACATTTTCACTTGAGAGAACACAAAAACATGCTATTTCTGTCTTTCCTTGCCTTTGAAAATTCCACAAAAAACTGCTGAATCGAGTTTTAAGCAATTCACAAACATCATCTTGTTTCAAATTGAAAGTGAAAAGTGAGGATTTCAAGACAGCTTATAGAGTTGAAATGAACTATTAGTAATGATATGAAAATATCCAGATTAAATCTGATTTATCTCGCTTCCAGGTACATTGGCATTATCTCTTGTCAAACATGTCCATGTGTGTCCATGGTGCATCTTGTTTTCCATTGCATCAGCAACTTTGGCTATTTGCAGCAAGACAAATTTTGTTAATCAGGAGGATTGATCCAAACACAAGTTCATGTGGTACTCAACTATGCATGCATTCCTGATCTGCTTTGTACAATAGGCATGGATGAGGTCATTTAGAGTGATGATTAATTTTTGGAAAAATTCATGTTTAAACAGAGCTGTAAAATCTGATTTTGAGTAATGTTTGTTTGATTTATTTAGAAAAGGAGAAGGTGCCTCTTGAAGCTGCAGAAAGAAGAAAGAAGAATGATCAGGCTGAGAAGAAGAAAGATGATGATGAAATGAAAAGCAAAGATGATGCAGAGAAAAAGAGCAAAGATGGTGTAGAAAATAAAAAGAGAGATGACATTGAGAAAAAGAAGAAAGAGAGACTGAAATTGAAAGATGAAGGTATACATATATTCATATACTGTATATTGGGAAAATTTTCGTGAATATTTAAATAGATATGATTCAGTTGCATTTGTACTAACTGTCATCCGATGACACGAAAATAAAAGTATGTGAATAACTTGACATGGCCCATCTCGTGAAAATTTCTCAATTTACAGTACTAGTATAATATGAATAGTATTTGTATTTGTTTTGTTATTGTTAGTTTGCCATTTGGTTCATGTGTAAAAATAAAAATAGTCTTTGTGCTTCATTGGGTGATGGAGATGTCAAAGTGAGAAGTCACCAATTTATTTCAAATTTTATATGGTGTAACATTCATTCCCCATGACTCAAACAAAAAAAATATTTAAAATAATAATAAAAAAAAAAAAATTAATGAAAATAATAAATAATAATAAAGGACGATAAAAATGAGAAAATTTGCTCTCACATGATCTATTTAATCCTTTAAGAGATCCTTAAAGAGAAGAGTCTAGCAAATATTGCAGAGAAATTATTAAAGAAACCAAAAGGTAAGACTTATGTTAACTTTTTATCATTTTTAGCCCAACTGGCTATATATAGCCAGCTGAGCTTATGTCATGGTGAAGCCTGCGTGCGTAAACTTTAATCTTCTCCTCTGAAACCACTGGGCCAATTGGACCCAAATTTGGTGTAGAAGTTCCCTAGGATGGGTAGACTAAAGTTTGTACCAGGCGACCCCACTCGACATCTAAGATGGCCGCCATTACTATAAATAGTAAAAACGCATAAATAGCCATTGTGGATTCAATTTTTAACCGATTTTGTTCAAATTTGAAATAAAGTACATTTCATTTAACATATATAAAGGGTTTTCCAAGAAATTTTTCAAATTTTTAAGCAATTCTTCGAAAATCTTTTCTTGAAACCGATGTTAGGCATGCTTCCATGCTGTATGATGCCATTTAACATAACATTTGCTTGTTATTTATGAAATACATAAATTAAGTGCCAGTTGAGCATTACAGGTCTTATTGGGCCTCTTGTTTTTAAAATAAAAATTGGAAATGGCACTTTTGTGCCAGGAAGCATAAAATTCATGTAACTGCTTTCACAATTTAAGAAAATTAACAAAAACAGAACTTTAAACCTTTACACCAAGGAACCACATGCCAAATTTCAAAACAACATATCCCTGAACTCGTCTAAAGCGAGATCTTTATTTAAAAGTATTTTTTTGAGGATTTTTTTTTTTCTTTAATGGTTGAGTTTTTTTGTTTTTTGTTTTGGTCTTTCACTTAATGTTGCAATTTTTGTATTTTTAGTACAAGTACCTCAGTCATCCTGTAGTCAACAAACAGATGATATGGTGTGTCTTAGCGGTATGTAATTTCTAATTTTTTAGCTCACCTGAGCACAAAGTGCTGATGTTTTGGGAATTTTTAGTGGCAAATTTGGGAACATTAGCTAATTTTGGCGAGGGGAAACTACCAATATTCGGTAGTCAATTGTGGCAAACAAAATCACTGATATTATGCTTTACCAATTCATTGAAAGTCAAACTGCTGTACCAGATACATGTAGTTGTCGTAAAATCTTGACTGAATTCAGCATCAAAGGGCCTTTTGTTTCCTTTAAAAGAAATTTCTTAGTTACGCAAATTGTAATTTTTTTCCTTATTTTTTCAGATCTACCCGAGCTGTCTTCTACGAAAGTAAAGCAAACCATATTGGAGGTGTAAGTTTTAAAATTTGCATCATTTTTTGCAAACATTATTATAACAGGTTTTTCCATAGCTTTTCCATTCACCTGTAATTAGCAGAATATAATTTTTTTAACTGATTGCATTGGAGGACTTGAAACTTCAAAATATTTGTACAAATGAAAAAGGTGATGATTGAATGTGGTTTTATGTCCCAGGCAAGAATATTTCACTTATATCAGGATGTCACCAGCTATCAGGATGTCACCAGCTATAGGTGAAGTGACAGAAATTTTTACCTTTGGAGTGCACTTAGGGCGGGTTCCTATGTGACACGACGTGACATTGGCTTTTAACATATCTTCTAAATGCTGAGTGCTTGGCAAAAGAACAGCTACTACCTATTTTCAAGTCTTGGTTGGACCCTATGATGCTTAGAACACCAACTTCCCACATGATACAAAGGGAGAACTCAACCAACTGAGCTACCATAGTGGTCGTACAAATGAAGGGTGAACAATTTAGCTTCATTTAAAGTCACTGATTTTATTGTTAGAAAATCGATCATATTTATCTTGGCAAGAATTTGAAATGCATGTTAAAAATACTAGGACAACAGAAGTAGCCACAGTGAACAATACATGCCTCATTTTAAAAAAAGAAGACAAATTACATTATCCATAAATGTTTTGGTGAAATTTTATAATGTGGAAATAATTGATGTAAAATGCTTTTTAAAAGAATCTTTATATTTTATTTTAGCCCAAATGGAATCCAGTGTAATTGTAGGAAGGAAATGATAGAATTCAAAGAAGAAATAAGAAGGTTGAAAAGACGTGTTAGAGATCTTGAAAAAGCTTCCACATCACTGGAAAATCCTTCAACAGAGGAAGCTCGATTGCCTCAACCTGATCCACCCCAAAAAAAGATGAAAGATGCAGAATGTGACAAATCAGGCAGTGTAGCAAGTACATGTACACTAAGCAGTGCTGCATCATCAGAGCAAACTGATAGTCAATCGGTGTACAAAGGTTACACTGAAAACGGTTTATTGGATGCTATAAGTCACATCGACTCCTTGTATGAATGTGTTCATCATATTCTTCTTCTGCTATTTCCATTAGAATATATTATAACTCATAGTGTAACTGGTCAGAAACCAAATTCTACTACTCCATCGAAGCCAAAATTTGATGGACGTTTATATGGACTTTTTTTAAGGGTCATTAAAAATAAATTCAATAAAATAAAAGACACTGAAATTACCTCAAAGGTGCAAACAGTTCAGAAGAAATACCGAAAACAAAATTTAAAGAAACTTGAACAAACGTCCATTTAATTGTATGTATGCCTATATGGACTTGAAAAGTGTTTGATTTTCATTGTAAATAAAGAAACTTCAACAGGTTTTTTTTTTTTTTCATTCACGGCAGCAAAATGTGTAGAATTAACACACACCTTTCTCTCTCTTTGATGAAGGCCAGGATGGATTTAAACCTCCTTGTAAACTTATGATTGGCCTTGGTCTATCATGGTTAACCATGTGTGACCTTGGTCTATCATGGTTAACCATGTGTGACCTTGGTCTATCCTGGTTAACTTGACCATACTGTCAACAATTTGATCATGGTCAGCAATGGTTTATGACCTTGACTGACCATGGTCAGTTATGGTATATGACAGTGGTTGACCATGGTCAACCATGGCCATCGTGACCATGGTTTTATGAACATGGTGCAATTTAACAAAAATGTTAAAACCATGGTTGACCATGGTAGTGTGACCATGGTTGAACTTGGGTCAACCACGGTGGATCATGGTTGACCATGGTTCCATTTCGCAGGGGAAATACTGGATATTTTTTCATGCATGTTAATTTTTTCATTTTATTAGCAAACATTTTGCGTTGCAAACTTGAATTGAGGTAAAGTTGAAATTGTTTGCATTTCCTTGCACTATTCCAGTATAACTGGGGTGTATGGTATAATATCGCCCAATGTATCATAATATTAAAGAAACCTTAAGCTGTTTAAATATTTGTTTTTCAGAACGTGGAACCCGACACCAACACCACATCAGACAAAATGCCTGTTGAAACCCAAGAGATTCCATCAGGACCATCAGTACGTTATTTTATATATTTTTTTTTTTTAAACTTTCTTTAACTTGTTAATTTTTTAACACAATACATTTTGAACTACAAACAAGAGTTTATTGGAAAACAAGATATATTATGAAGATATAATAATAATATTATAGGATAATTAATTTTATATCATGAGCGAAAAAGTGACCCTAGTTGATTGAGCTGCTAGATTGCCAGTTTCTTTGTCCGACAAAACCGGTAGTCAAACCAAGATTGGTCCAAGAGTGAGGCAGGCACTACTGGTGCTTTCACTTCTCTGGTTACAGTTCCTTCTACACATACTGTTTCCTCTGTCCCATCTAATATCCTGTCACCTTTCAATTTAAATACTACTCTTGCCACACCAGAATCTGTAAATACTTTGACCAGATCTTCCTCATTCAGCTTTCTTAAATTTTTAAACAACTCATGTGATGATTGCATGGCTAAGAAGGAAATATTGAGGGGTCTGCAAATGGAGAATTATAATTTGCGTGTTGAGGTGGAAAGATTGAAACAAGCCTCTATGAATTGAGACGGTAGGTAAGCTATTTCATGGTCTGCTGATAATTAGCTGCAATAAGGCAAGACATACCTCTGTGTTAATAGTTTATTTAATTTGCACATTTATCAGATAATATATGTCCTACAAAGATAACTAGGGATCATAATATTCTAATAATAATATAGCTTTTTAGTCTTAAGTTGATGTCATTATTTATTTTTAGTCAAAGTCAAGAGAATACACAAAGTTGATGGAAAGAGACAATATGACATATTACTGGCAGGTTATTTTTGTGGCAAATTTTTTCGCCATAGGATACAGAAACATCTTAAAAGCTGTCACTGCAATGAAACTATGGTTACTTCAGCATGTTCTAAATCACTGAAGAGTGAGAGGAAGAAATTATTTGATAGAATCATGAATTATGGGTCCTTTAAGCAAAACATGCAAGTTCTTATGGAAGGACATGGAAATTTGATAGTGAAAAGAAGACCAAGCAAGGGAACATTAACATTTGTTGATTACTTGCCAAGTATTAATTGTTATGGGTTTTTTGGAAAGAAAAGATTGTGGAGACATTCTAAAAAATGCAAATTTAACAAAAATCAGTCAGAGTTTCAGGAAGGCATAATTGCTACATCAAAACTTCTTCTAGCAGGCGGATGAAGCCCATATTTAGAGGAAAAGAGTTCGTTGTTCCAAAGGAACTAGAAGAAACTGTTTTTAAAAAAATGCGGAAAGACGAGGTATATGATTGCATTGTTGGTGACAGTCTAACTCTCCAGTTTTGAAAATTCATGATAAACCAGCTTGGTTCTAGGAGAACCAACTATGTATCACAAAGGATGCATCAGTTAGGAAGGTTGAAAATGAAATTAAATGGAAACAGTAATTTTAATGAACAGCTTTAGAAAGAGATTATGTGTATGTGTGTGTTTTACAGAGGATGCAACTATTGTGTTATAATGAAGTCCTGACACATTTAAGAAAGCATAATACTTGCAATTACAGAGCAAATCTACATACATGTAGATGATCTGTATTAATTTTACAATTACTTGTCAACATTTCTTTTGCTTTATGCACACCTCTTAGAAATTATTTCCATACTAAAGTGGTCATTTTGTTTGTAATTTTAGATAAGAAAGAAGAAGTTGCAGTCACAACAATTTTAAACAAGCATTCTGAGAGTATTGCAAAACAATACATAGTCCCCTACCGGTCGCATATTTCACTAATCCCAAAGATTTATAGTTATAAATTATACGTGTTGTTCAAGATGTAAAGCAAAACTTGATCATAGTAAAATCAAAAACCAGCAATGGAGTTCTCAAAAATTCATTATCTGCATGTAGAAAAAAGTGCAAAAAACTGAATTTTTAAAGTTCAAAGGGCCATAACTCCCATAAAAACTAGTGGAATGAAACAAAACATAAACTTGATCTGTAACTCATCATGGTTGACCTGCATATAGTCCAGATGACAAATGCTATTTTTACACATTATCTAAAAGAAGAGTCCGCACAAAATGTTTTTACATAAAGTTGTTCTCCAACATGTCCCTAATCAGAAACTGCATGATGCCACCCTGACAGCTTTGGGGAATTTAAGATATCCAAGATGGTGGACAAAGATGGCTGCCAGAATAGTTTTCATTTTATTTTGTTGATTTCTCCACATGTAATTGTGTTTTTCCCAGTATATAAATGATAGTCTAACATTGATGCTTTACTTTAATAATCAACAAATCAATAAAATAATAATTAAGTAAGTTATTCTTCCGAAAATGGTCTTAGTTTTGTCATTTCTAAGAGTGCAAAGCTAGGAAAGTCATATAACATGCTTTGTTCAGATTTGTTTTTGATCAGAGGTCAAAGCGCATTCTGCTTCCTTCTATGATAAAATGAATAACCTTATAATCAACACTGTGTGATGTTCATGCATTTTAAAAACAAATAACAGATGAGAAACATTTTATCTATAAAATTAGTTTGTTTACCATCTTAACTATTAAAGTTTACAATATAAAAGTTTACAATCTTAACTATAAAATTTGTTTTTACTATCTTTACAGCAGCAACAGAAAATTGGAAAGAAGAGTTTCTGTATTGGAAAAAGAGGTTAAAGACCTGAAAGCTTCTTTAAAATCCCTCAAAAGAAAATTAAATGAAAATTCAGAGTTGTTAGAAAACCAAGGCGCTGCAAGCAGCTCAGTTGATGCAGCATCCTCAACATCTGGTCCAGGAGTGGACAAGTTATTAGACAGTGTAAAACATTTGTCTGGAAACACAGCTGAAAAGGAAGTGACAGAATGTGTTTGTCGCATAGCCCTGTCTGTGTTCACCAGGCAAGACCTGGTAAACTGTTCAAGGACAGGGAAAAAGACACATCACTCCGGTGAAACTGTAAGACCAGCCCTTGACACCGGCAAATTAAATCAGGTGGAACAGGCAGTTCTTATGAAATGTTCTGGTTTAACTGTGGATGATCAGTTCAAAAAGAAATTTGACAATATTGTCAAAATGGAATGGAGGTCAGCAGCTGCTGACATTGCAAAATCTGTGCCACAAAAACAATAAGTCATTATTATTCCAGAAACTCTAAAATCAATTTGAGCATTTTTTTTCCATTTATAAAGGAATGTATTAAATGATATTATTTAAATTTGGTTATTATTTTTATTGCAGCATTGCAAGTGAAAAAAGAGTCATCTAAGAAAGGCCTATGATTCTTCAATGAGGACTCTCTAAACTAAAGAATCAGACTATATTCACATGTATAAATTCAAGTTCCTGTAACAGTTTATAGAATGGTTCTTGAACTGGAAAACTGTTCTAGAACAGTAAGAAGTTTTGAGGTCTAAATACTGTCATCAAGTTCTTGATTACTGTTCCGGAACTTTTCTTGAACAAATTGTTCTGGAACAGTTCTAGAACTTGAAAGCTCAAGAGCTTTGTCTCATTCAACGTTCAGGAAACTGTTTAAAAACACTTCAAGAACAGTTCTTGCACTTTAATTCTATAACAGTTCAAGATTAGAATAATTCTGGAACAGTTCTTGAAATTTTCACAAGGGAGTTGATGAAGAAGAATGCACTCAAATTCAATCCTTAGCACAAGAAGAAAAGTCACCTTTAAGGATCCTTAAAGCCCCCTTAAAGACTCATTAAATGGGGCTTTAAGGATCTTTAAGGGGTCTTTAAGGACCTTAATGTGTCTTTAAGGTCTCTTTAAGGACATCCTTAAAGATCCTTAATGGAACTGAAATTTTAAGGATCTTTAAGGCGGCTTTAAGGATCTTTAAGGATTCGTTTAATAAACACAGAAAACAAATTTCTTTACATTTTTTTAAATTTTAAATTTATATAAATGTGATGTTAAATATAATTATTTAACTTATTATACTCTTACACTGTTTTTATTTTATTTTATTGTTTTATTTAATTTTTTTTTTATATATATATAATTTGTAAATTTATAAAAAATAAATTTATTTATTTAATTATTTTTCTTTATCAATTTATACTAATTTTGGTTGTTTTGCAAGTAGTCCTGAAATCACAAATATAGAAGAACACATTACTTAACATCATTTATTACAAATTTACTTATCTAATTTCGCTCGCAGCGGGACTTGAACTCACTACCCTTAGTTCCCCAGATTACATCCTTTCCTGACTCTACATCCTTATCCATTAGGCCACGGAAGACATGAATATGCATTTTATATTTTTAAACTATATCAGTACCCGGTAGCCTAAGGATCACGTGACTAGCTCTAAATCTTTCAGATTTAATAAAATATATAAATAAAATGTTTTACTCCATTTTAAAAATATTTTATTATTATTATTATTGTTATTATTATTATTATTATTATTATTATAGTTTGCTCTTTCATTCTTGAGAGGAATAATTTTTAGGTTAATTTAACTGACTTAAGATTTCTGATCAAAGGAAGACGGCATATCAAACCTTTACCTGTAATACACTTATTTATCTGACTGGCAAACATCACTTTTATAAAGATCAATTATCGATCAGATATCCATTCCTATTTGTATAATCTTAATCATACTACTGCTTTTTTATTAAAATATTTCAATAATTCTTGAAATTAAAACAATAATTTTAAGTAAATTTTATTTTAAATTGTCTTTTATAATTTAGTCACATTTTTGTTGTAATACCAATACTTATTTCCTTGTTTGATAAACAACTATAATATTGTACCAGCGACATTTAATAATCTGTACAAAATGGAAGGATGAGTTTTAATGATAATTTGTTATAATCTTAATCTATCCTTCAAAATCTCGCATTTAACTGACTGTTTTATGAGGGAAACAGTGAGAATGTTAAATAAAATAATTTCAGAAATTAATTCAATTCACGGTGAGAGAGAGAGAGAGAGAGAGAGAGAGAGAGAGAGAGAGAGAGAGGGAGAGAGAGTGAGAAAAGGGGGTGCACATGTTAAACATTATAATAATAGTACTCTTTACCAATTGAAACGGTAGAACTAACGACATTTCCTACTGTTATAAATCTGGCAAAACTGTTTAAAAAAAATATTACCATTGTTATACTCAAAAGCGGATCCGAGTGATTAGTCACTACCCTTTTTCAAGTTTTGGATCAGACCCGGCCAGAGACCAAACCCGCGACCTTCCACTTCTGGAGCGGACAGTCGACACTCTACCGAGCTGGCTGCTACCGAAGTGGAAGGTCTGTAGCAACCCACTTTGAAAAAATTACGCACTTTGAAAATTTTTTTCAAATCGCGTCAAATTCGGGACAAGCTCAACGCACTTTGAAAAATTTTTTCAAAGTGCGTTAAAAAATGGTTCAGCTCAACGCACTTTGAAAAATACTTCAAAGTGCGTTAATGAGGTACATATAAAATTCGACCCACTTTGAAAAAAATACGCACTTTAAATTTTTTTCAAACTGTGTTGAATGCGGGACAAGCTAAGTTTAACGCGAATAGAAAAAAAAATCAAACTGCGTTAATGAGGTACATTTAAATTTATTTCACTTCGTTCAACGCATATTTTCATTTGTGATTGAATGATCTACAACAGCCAACACAAGTTTTAACCAACATAACTAATAGCAGGGTTAGCGTTTGTATGTCGCAGAATGTGAAAACCAGTTTCAAAATGTGGTTAGCAGCCTAGGGTGTCGGGGTGAGGAGGAGGGGGTTACAAGGGGGACATTTTGTGAAAACACCTATCTTTGCGATATGTAGCACCTATACCATATATATCCTGACCGTAAACCATGTATATTTACAATGAAACCACTGGGCCAATTTGAACCAAATTTGGTGTGAAAGGCCCATGGTTTGTAAAGATTAAGTTTGGCCATTGAACACATAAATCCACACAAACAATACCAATGTGTATTCCTTTCTCGCGAAACTAAATAGCTTGCAAATATGTGTAAGAAAAGAAGCACGGATCTCCAGACAGACATGGAAGTGAGATCAGGTGCTCCGGGAGTAGTATCTCCTGCTCAAATGCGTAGTATGGTAGTAGTTGTATGTTCAAGAGAGGAAACAAAAATATTTAATTGGTGTTAAAGATGTCTAAAAATTGTGAAACTGGACAAATGCCAGTAACCAAAAGCTTCCCCCCCCTGGAAAAAAACCAACCAACAACAATAGACAATACAATAAAAATTTAAGGCCCGTTGCCATCATGGTACGACTTGGACCTACATTCGATATAAAGGGGTGGTGTGGTTAACCGGTTTATGGCGGGCTGTGAGACCCTATATGTCAGACATGGGGCGAATTATATTGCAATGTACATGTAATGCATTACATTACAATTACTTTGGCAAAACTAGCATTATATTACAATTACAATTACTTGCATTTTGGAAAGTAATGCATTATATTACAATTACTTTACTAAAGTAATGCATTATAGTACACATTACAATTCATAAATTTTATTAGCAAAAGAATTTAAACATATATAGATGAGAGATGTTTCCTGTTTGGAATTTGAAATTTAGGGTTAAGGAGTGCACTTTATCGTGTAACATCTGCGTCGACATGGGGCATCGGTTGTAAGGTCTTATCCAAATTACCCCAATGGCTTTCATTTCAAAATATCATTTTCAAAAAGTCTTGGTCAGATCCTGCCGGGGTTCGAACCAGTGATTTCTCACACACGGAAATTATTTTCCGTGACAGAAAGTACATTATTAAACATGCCATAACAAATAAATAAAATTCAACCCATCGAAGATGGGGCGGGGGTGACCAATAACAAATCAAAAAATTATATCCTGGGGACGTAAAATTCATCTCGGAACTCTCTTGTAGTAGCCTTGTCACAGCTGAAAATGACTGTTCACATATACATGAACCATGAACAGCCAGATATTACCAATTGTGAAAAATTACACTTTATCATTTTTTAGTTGTTGCATTTGTGGTAAAATTTTACTACATTTGTGAAACCATTTACTACATTTGTGACCAAACTATGTGACACTTTTTCATTACATTTCAGATTTGTAAAAGTTACTACATTTGTGGTAGTTACTACATATAGGGGTCCCACAACGCACCAAACCTCCTACTTTTCATATTATTAATTTTGCCTGCTACATCAATTGCAGTTATATCGGCTATATTGCCATTGTTCCGACGTCCTGACTGATTAACTATCAAGGGTTCTCATGTCGTTATATAGTTGTATTCCAGACCTGTTTATATCACTAGAATATGCTAGCACACACACACACACACACACACACACACACACACACACACACACCAAATTGACAAAGTCGACAAGTTGGCAATTCGTTTTCTTTTAATAAAATCTCTCTCTCTCTCTCTCCTCTCTCTCTCTCTCTCTCTCCTCTCTCTCTCTCTCTCTCTGTGTGTGTGTGTGTGCTTTGCCATTTTGAACGTACTGTCTATCAAACTGCCTGATGCACGTTTATTCCTGTTGGTTATTATCGGGTCTCCCGTAAAGAAGAGCTCCAAGAAAATTGTTGAAATCAAAGATGTTTTATGGTTGAGAAGAAAATTTTTCAAAGTGCGTAATTTTTTCAAAGTGGGTTGTCACAGGTGTTTTTTAACGCTGTTTGAAATAAAAAAATATTTTTTTCAAAGTGCGTTGGGCTGAACAATTTTTTAACGCACTTTGAAAAATTTTTTCAAAGTGCGTTGAGCTTGTCCCGAATTTAACGCGATTTAAAAATTTTTTTCAAAGTGCGTAATTTTTTCAAAGTGGGTTGTTACAAAGGTCTCTTTCCTCTCCTTTTTTCCACACTTGTTTAAAACTATCTATATGACATCCATCTGAACATTCAAGTTAATTTTATTATATTAATTAAATTATTACATTATTATACTAAATAATCAGTATAATGGTGCAACACACAAGAATCCTTTTTACCAGAAAATAGCACTTATCATTTTAGATTTGTTCCATAAAGCCAATAACGGACGGATAGAATAAAAAGTCAAATGAGATGGAATTTATCTATTGAAACCAATTAAAAATTTTAAAAAATGTACAAAAAATGTACAAAAGTTGAGACTTTTATATGAAAATAGAACTTTGCGCTATAAAAATATACAAAAAGATACTCTTGTGTGCTAAAAATGCACCATTCTAATTAGCTCTCTCTCTCTCTCTCTCTCTGGGCCCTGACCCTTGGTCCCAATATTAATTTATGATTAATGGAATCACTCTTTATGGAATCTGTCCTTGAATAAGAATTATTTTTGAAGTACTGATAACAACCCTGTTTAAAATTCATGCTTTCTGACAAGACAGAAGTGTCTTAATTAGTATTACTAATTAACGTCATTTACTAATACTAACTGGGTTCTTTCATGCCTAAGTGATCAGGTAAATAACATTATCACCTAAGACTGGTCAGCACTACCTGAATTCTTTCATACCTCAGCGAACTGGTACATTACATCATCACCTGATTGCAATTACCTACCTGTACACGAATTAATTAGTACCACTAATTAACTGGTCCATCAACTGGTTGCTTGACAATTTGCGGTAAGCGAGAGGGAAAAAAGTCGGAAAGCAGGGGCAAATGTTGGGGTGCCCCCCTCCCCGCCCACCTACCTCCATCCCGCTGTATCTGACACTGCATGATTTACCATTTTTGAATTATTTTTAAACAGAACGAAAAAAGTACACGACACTGCAAACCCAAATTCTCTCTCCTCTCTCTCTCTTTCTCTCCTAGATATGACAATATTCCAACGTCAGCTGCAGACTGCTAATATCTTTTTGTGTTTGAACAACACCATTTGATTTATTTCTGGAGAAAACATAATCAGGATAACGGGATAGCAGAGTATAGAGTTTCATGCCTGTGTCAAGATTATTTCACTTATATCATTATTTGATTCAATGAATAAGAATTCTAGAATGGCCAAGAATGTAAAACCTGAGCGAACTGACTGAATTTTCTGAGATTATGGCCTGTCCCAGTTTAATATTTTGTCAGTTTGTAACAAAATTGTATAGTCTTGTGTAGACTTTAAGTTCAAGGATAGTGAAGGAAATCGAAGTGCATTGAGATTAGAACCAATATTCGACAAGCGAGTTTTCTCACACTAGATTTTCCCTAAAGATGTGAACCAAGGCAGTGAGATCAAGATTTTGCTAGTTATGTTGTGGCGGCCGTCAGTTCTAGGATTGTGGATGAAACGGAAACACACAGAGAACCCCATTTTCGGCAAGAAAACAAATTAAAACGATAATTTACTTAAAATAAATGCCGATGATATAAATGTTTTTTCTTTTAATTGTTTTATTATAAATCACAACTTTATTAGCCCGAAATTCGTTAACTTGGATTGCGGACCTATTCTATGATTAGAAAATCATGCTTATAGTTTTCGCTTGTGGGAAAAAGTTCCGATAGACAACTCTCAGCTCCGAGTTTCTCTCTCTCTCTCTCTCTCTCTCTCTCTCTCCATAAACAACTTGATCAGAGAATACAAGTTATTTTACTGGATCGATCGAGAAATTATTACATGAAGAAGATAGTGCAAATGAATCTACCAGTTTTGTCTATGAAATTGTGGTTTATTTATTTATTTATTTATTTATTTATTTATTTATATGATTGTTTATTTATTTATTTGATTATTTATTCATTTATTTATTTATATGATTATTTATATATTTATTTGATTATTTATTTATTAATTTATATGATAATTTATTTATTTATTTACTTGATTATTTATTTATTTATTTATTTATTTATTTATTTATATGAATGCACATTTCAAGGTCATGAAATAAGAAATATCAAATAATGGCAGTTTAAAAACTGATGATGTACAAGTCTTCGCTCTGCCCTCTCTCTCTCTCTCTCTCTCTCTCTCTCTCTCTCATATTTCATATACAGTAAAACCTCTCTAAACCGGACAAGCTTCGGACCAAAGATTTTGTCCGGTTTAGGGAGGTGTCCGGTTTAGAGAGGTTTTGAAATTTTAACTTGGCTTATCTCCCCTTAACTAAATCAATCTAGAAAGATGTAATACATGCCAGAGAAGCCACAATCAACAACTGTTACGCCACATCTCATTATAGGATATGCTATATGTAAAGCACTAATTGGTTTTAAGTCACCTTTAATTCACTTTCTTAAGAGGATTCTAATTAGGGTACTCAAGGCAAATAGACTACCTGTATTAATCCCTAACAGGACAACAATAGTGTTGACACTTTCCAGTCCCTTTGATACATAGGGTGTCACTGGATAATAATTAACAAAACAACTGTAGCAACTATAGATAACAAGATAAGATTGTATAGAACACAAGAAGAAAAGTCACCTTTAAGGATCCTTAAAGCCCCCTTAAAGACTCATTAAATGGGGCTTTAAGGATCTTTAAGGGGTCTTTAAGGACCTTAAATGTGTCTTTAAGGTCTCTTTAAGGACATCCTTAAAGATCCTTAATGGAACTGAAATTTTAAGGATCTTTAAGGCGGCTTTAAGGATCTTTAAGGATTCGTTTAATAAACACAGAAAACAAATTTCTTTACATTTTTTTAAATTTTAAATTTATATAAATGTGATGTTAAATATAATTATTTAACTTATTATACTCTTACACTTTTTTATTTTATTTTATTGTTTTATTTAAAAAAATTTATTTTATTTTTTTTTTATTTATTTATTTATAAAATTTGTAAATTTATAAAAAATAAACTTATTTATTTAATCATTTTTCTTTATCAATTTATACTAATTTTGGTTGTTTTGCAAGTAGTCCTGAAATCACAAATAAAGAAGAACACATTATTTAACATCATTTATTACAAATTTACTTATCTAATTTCGCTCGCAGCGGGACTTGAACTCACTACCCTTAGTTCCCCAGATTATATCCTTTCCTGACTCTACATCCTTATCCATTAGGCCACGGAAGACATGAATATGCATTTATATTTTTAAACTATATTAGTACCCGGTAGCCTAAGGATCACGTGACTAGCTCTAAATCTTTCAGATTTAATAATAAAATATATAAATAAAATGTTTTACTCCATTTAAAAAATATTTTATTATTATTATTATTATTATTATTATAGTTTGCTCTTTCATTCTTGAGAGGAATAATTTTTAGGTTAATTTAACTGACTTAAGATTTCTGATCAAAGGAAGACGGGCATATCAAACCTTTACCTGTAATACACTTATTTATCTGACTGGCAAACATCACTTTTATAAAGATCAATTATCGATCAGATATCCATTCCTATTTGTATAATCTTAATCATACTACTGCTTTTTTATTAAAATATTTCAATAATTCTTGAAATTAAAACAATAATTTTAAGTAAATTTTATTTAAAATTGTCTTTTATAATTTAGTTACATTTTTGTTGTAATACCAATACAATACTTATTTCCTTGTTTGATAAACAACTATAATATTGTACCAGCGACATTTAATAATCTGTACAAAATGGAAGGACGAGTTTTAATGATAATTTGTTATAATCTTAATCTATCCTTCAAAATCTCGCATTTAACTTAAATGACTGTTTTATGAGGGAAACAGTGAGAATGTTAAATAAAATAATTTCAGAAATTAATTCAATTCACGGTGAGAGAGAGAGAGAGAGAGAGAGAGAGAGAGAGAGAGAGAGAAGGGGTGCACATGTTAAACATTATAATAATAGTACTCTTTACAAATTGAAACAGTAGAACTAGCGACATTTCCTACTGTTATAATCTGGTAAAACTGTTTAAAAAAATATTACCATTGTCATACTCAAAAGCGGATCCGAGTGAATAGTCACTACCCTTTTTCAAGTTTTGGATCAGACCCGGCCAGAGACCAAACCCGCGACCTTCCACTTCTGGAGCGGACAGTCGACACTCTACCGAGCTGGCTGCTACCGAAGTGGAAGGTCTCCTTCCTCCCCTTTTTTCCACACTTGTTTAAAATTATCTATATGACATCCATCTGAACATTCAAGTTAATTTTATTATATTAATTAAATTATTACATTATTATACTAAATAATCAGTATAATGGTGCAACACACAAGAATCCTTTTTACCAGAAAATAGCACTTATCATTTTAGATTTGTTCCATAAAGCCAATAACGGACGGATAGAATAAAAAGTCAAATGAGATGGAATTTATCTATTAAAACCAATTAAAAATTAAAAAAAAATGTACAAAAAATCTACAAAAATTGGGACTTTTATATGAAAATAGGACTTTGCGCTATAAAAATATACAAAAAGATAATCTTATGTGCTAAAAATGTACCATTCTAATTAGCTCTCTCTCTCTCTCTCTCTCTCTCTCTCTCTCTCTCTCTGGGCCCTGACCCTTGGTCCCAATATTCATTTATGATTAATGGAATCACTCTTTATGGAATCTGTCCTTGAATAAGAATTATTTTTGAAGTACTGATAACAGCCCAGTTTAAAATTCATGCTTTCTGACAAGACAGAAGTGTCTTAATTAGTATTACTAATTAACGTCATTTACTAATACTAACTGTTCTTTCATGCCTAAGTGATCAGGTAAATAACATTATCACCTAAGACTGGTCAGCACTACCTGAATTCTTTCATACCTCAGCGAACTGGTACATTACATCATCCTCTGATTGCAATTACCTACCTGTACACGAATTAATTATCAGTACCACTAATTAACTGGTCCATCCACTGGTTGCTTGACAATTTGCGGTAAGCGAGAGGGAAAAAAGTCGGAAAGCAGGGGCAAATGTTGGGGTGCCCCCCTCCCCGCCACCTACCTCCATCCCGCTGGATCTGACACTGCATGATTTACCATTTTTGAATTATTTTAAACAGAACGAAAAAAGTACACGACACTGCAAATCCAAATTCTCTCTCCTCTCTCTCTCTTTCTCTCCTAGATATGACAATATTCCAACGTCAGCTGCAGACTGCTAATATCTTTTTGTGTTTGAACAACACCATTTGATTTATTTCTGGAGAAAACTT